>JAVQJG010257579.1:0-13736 GCA_036024015.1 Craterocephalus amniculus | reverse complement strand
GGGCTGGCGTAGTGTAATTGAAGCTTCTGTCGAGATCACGCAGGGGGCGTTCTCCCATAGTGAGACACTCACTCATGCTAATCAGAGAACCATGGTTATGGTCATAACCTCCAGTTTTTATTTATCCTGCAGTGAATGCGAATTGAAAACAGGCTTTGGATGCAGGCTGAGTGCTCCGACAAGAAATATAAAATATGAAGATGCCATTCATTTCAATGTCAACCAGAAATTGAACATTTACTACATAAGACATTAACGTGATGGTGCTTCGCTCTGCTGTGCAGCTTATATGTGTGATTTATGTTTAGAAAAAAGGGTTGTAAAATTAACATTACATTTCTTTTAACGGTATGAACAGGTGTGGAGTCATCATGCTTTGTTCTCATGTTGCGGCCAGTAGTGCAAGGACATTTCGCTGGAACTATGGATGTTTCTGTTAAATGTAGAATTTCCGATGCAAAAATTAACAATATGGCCGCACTCCTTAACTTCTAGACCTTCAACCTCTGCATTCCCAACTCATTTCATGGTACAGTCACATCTACTGTGTGCATTTCGAGAGTGGATGAGAAGCTTAACAATACAATTTTTTCATTGTGGGTGCTTGCAGTTGAGTTTGTGTGTGCACATACGCCACACACCAGCAAGCGGATGTAATCAAATCACCCATTTTAAGCGCACCATGGCGGCTTCAGCTGGGAAAATGTAAGAAGACGTTATCAGAGGAAGAGAGGATACAAGACAACCGGAGAAAAACATAGAAAAGAGTATTCCTTACTTTTATAAACTATTATATGCTTTAAGTAGCTTCCCTGGGGCGACCCATTCACACTCCTACCATTGTCAGAGGAGGAGTGGCACACACTAACACAACATCATCAAATTTACTTACGTCACAGCTGCATTTGGCTAATTTTGGTTGCAAACAGTCAACCATGTATTATACTTTTATATTAGAAATGCTGTTTGTTTTCCACACAATGCTGAGTGTGTCTTTCTCCTAGTTTTAACACACCAGTATTGTCTTCTACCACTGATATAAAGAATTCTTCAGCCTCCTAACCTTTACTCCCAACCTAACCCTACTGTAATCAGTGTTTGAATGAATGAATGATATTAACATAGAATCTACGTTTTAGCCCTTAAAAATTCCTCTAAGCATTTATTACACCTGTCAGACCCCATGAGTATAGTGAGCTCTTAGGTTTCAGACCCCAGAAACACACACACACACACACATCAGCCCCTTGTGTCTTAACACACATGTATACTGAATCAATAAGCAATGCCACACTGATGAATACTTGTTGGGTTATATAATGTTTTTTTCCAAACTCTTTCATTATCTTAATGTGGCAAGATTTTGAACAAACGAACACTTTCTGTGTAAGTGCTTCATCCTGCCTGACTGTATGTGTGCATTACCATAGCGGTCATACTATGGACATCTTCCAAATTTAGCTGCAGCCAATTTAAACAGTACATGTGGCAACTGACTGTTTGACTGCTGTCTGTTCAGTGAATAGCAGAAAAAAAATAATAAGCATCACATCAGGAAAAAATGTAGGTGCGGATAAACAGAAGTCACTGTGAAAGGAGAAACCTTGATACATCAATCTTTTGGTGCATGAATCCCACGCTTAATATGTATATATTGGTCCTAGCTATTTTGAATTGGATATTTTTGGCTCTATCCTTCTGTCTTCTACATAATTTTCCAGATTTCTGAACAAAAGATGCTTATCTCAAATGGAAAAAAAAGCTTTTTTATTTTGTATTTGTCTGACTTAGACATTGAAATGAAAAGATGTTGTTTAGATTTTTTTTACATGTTTTTGTCTTTAAGGTTTAAAGGGGAAAAATTTAAAATGCTAATTCCAATATTTCCCCCTTTTTTGTTTTAATGGAACAAAAGAAAAGTCTTCATTCACCAGCTAAGCAGCCCTAGCTCTAGACATTATTACCAATAACCATGTCACATGCTAGTAACTGAATGAATAAATGAAATGAATGAATTAATGAAAAATACTTTATAAATACCAGAGGGAAATTCAATAAATGAACTGGATTTGAACACACTAAGTGACGAAGTAGAATAGGGAGAAGAAACAATATGCAAGATGGATGCTAAATTACCCATCATTAAGGAATGGCAAAATGTAATCTGCCAGAAATCCTGTAGTGCACATTTGAAATTTCAGATGTTTATTTTTCTGCCAGCTCAGTGGTGTATGTGAGCGCTTTAATGCACTTCAAAAGTCACTAAAAATGCCAAGCATGATGTTGAATTGCTGAAAATGGGCGTGGCTACAGTACAGGGCTTAACTGGACCCCCAGAACAGCCTCTCCAAATAATTCACTTTAAAGTATGAAATCTGTGACACTTGGAAAGCATCCCAGGACCTACAGTAAAACCTGTTAGAGGAAAAGGCTAAAACATACATTTTGGTTAAAAAGTGCCATTTCGTGTTGTTTTTTTCCACACATAAAATTTTGATGAATTCGCTCTTCGTACTGGCCAGTGGTCTTGTAGGGCATGTGTGGTTAAAACTGATCAAAGACTTCCTAATAGGCCCAGGCATTTAGCCATGGCAGCCTCTCTGTTTATATGTGCTGTTTATAACATAGTTGTTTCTCTATGTTTCACACAAACATCAACCACTCTGCTCCAACCTGAACCTGTTTGATGATTCTCCCATCTTGAACACATCTTTATGTCAATATGTTCTCCAGCCTGTCGCCTGGTGGTCATATATTTCATACGTGGGCTTATTTGTCATATTTTCTTCACACAACCAAGTTTAATTGTAGTCAGTGAGCAGAAAATAAGTTGATGACCCTTACACGGGAACATTTCTAGGGAATGTCTATATTATGCAGTGATATCACTCATATTTCATCCAATCGCCACCAAATTAATGTGGTTAACCTAGGAGCTCTGATCACATGTTTATCACTTCATGCCTTTTCTTTATGAAGACCTTGTGGTAAATGAAGCATATCTGGACAAAGCCTGTTGGAACTCTGAGCGCAATCCAGAGTTTTTCTGCAAGATTTAGGTGGAATTACATTTCTAAATCCTTTTCTCTCTTTTTGATATCTTGAGGTAACTTGAAAACTTGCTAGAGGTCACACAGTGTCTGGGAGCAAATTAAAGACAAAGCTTGTCAATTAAAAGAAGATAAAACGCTGGGAGAGGAGCCCCTGCCTCTAACTGCACTAAGCTTCATAGCACTCTTCCTCTAATCTCTCGCCTTAGGCTTTTCTTCCAGAAGCATCCCCTCAACACAAACCGGTTTCTGTTGCAGGCACATTTCCAAAGCAATCTACACAGGCAGTTTAAGTTTTTTAGGTACCGAGCAAGTGTTAAATAGCCCGGAGCACGATGTAGAGTGTTCCTAGCATGCATGTGCCAGATGGAACAGATGTCTAAAGCGAACCTAACCTGACACAGAGAAAATTTCTTGGTATTACAGACTTAAAGCATTATTGAGTTAAAGACCATCATTAAGATGCACCGACCTTAAATCTAAGTTCCTTCTGTGTTTGTGCCAAGAATGCTGGCATGAAATCCTTAATCTGTTCTTTGAGTCACTTCAATAGGTTAAATATCAGACAGCATACCCTACATTGTAATTAGTGTGAAGCTGCAATATGCCATCTATGTATGGAAAGGTTCATTTGTTGAAATCTTTCAAAGGCAGCGGTTTCACTGACCACGTTGGGGGGACTAAAGATAATGAGTCTAACCTTTGATCATTTTAATCAATAATTAGTGGCTGCTTCAACATATTTGACCGAATTTCGTGTCATGGGAAAAAGAAAGTACAGCTTTTTTTTTTATTCTGAGGTTGTATGCATCAAGTGATTATTAAAAGAATCAAGGATCTGAAGTCTAAACCAAGATAAGCCTATAGGGCCTTTCACCAATCATTTGTAGTTAATTATTCACTCATGTCTAACGTTCAAATTAACACCGAATGACAATCAAACTGCATGCAATGGAATTACATTAAAAGGAAAAGACTTAACCGTGAAAGGGTTGCAGGAGAACGGTTCTTCCCTGTAGAAAGAACACAACAACACGGCTTATATTGCAAACAAACCACAAGACTTCTGAAACAATGGGCGTCATTCATTCTTGCTCTGTTCTTCATAGCCCCATCAGAGCTATAGACTGCACAAATGAAACCACAAAAATATTACTCCATACGCGACCAGGTCACCTGTGACTCAGATCCACCTGCCGAGCAATTCTTTGATAAAAGAAATATTTTTACAGCATCTTTTTAATCTAATGATTAGTTTAATTAGGAAATCAAGGCCAACATCATCTGGTTAATAACACCTCCGACTAACTTCAGACTCACCTGTTGCTTTTATCCATCAGCGTCAATCCCTCCCTCCATTGGTTAAAAGGATGCTGGATGTATTTGGTCATGTTACAAGTGCCTCTTTCCTCTTGAACCACTACACCATGAGAATATGCATCCTACTGCATACATAGGACCAGATGGCAGGCTGCTGTCCAAGTTCAAGAGTAATAAATAAACCCGTTTTTGCATAAAGCTGCTTCTATATGATTTGAATCCCATCACATGATAATTTATACCATTGTGTGTAACTTATTATTATTTGTAGTAGTAATATTAATATTATTCTAATTGTTATTATTCATATTATTTATCATTATTATTATTGGTAGCAGTTATAGTAGTAGTAAAAAAAATCATATGGCTTCTGTTTAATTCTCCTTGTTTCTGTCTTCCTTCCATTGGTCTCTGCACATGGCTCATCAGTCTCATGGCCTTTTATGTGTATTTCAAGCATTTACTTGCAAAGTCGGACCAGCTGGTCTGTCCTTTCAACTTATGGAAAGATTGTGTTCACCAAACTAAGAGGAAATGTACAAACAATTTTGTTTTTGTTAACTTTGGCCCAGGTCATCATTGCATTGCTTACTGGTTACTTTAAGGTTAAATAAGATGAATATCTGAAAAAGAATAGAAATGAAGTGTTGTGATTATTCGTATATACTGCCAGACCTCAACCTGATTTACAAAAGCAACTTTGTGAAGAAGAGACAAAATTTCTACCTTAATAATATAAGAGACTGATAATGTCACACTTTAAATGACTTACTTCAAGTTGTTACTGCTAATGTGGTTTTACAATGCCTCTGCATTTCAAATTGTCTTTTCTTAGATAGAAAATATCACTCACCTCATTTTAAGACTTGGGAAGGAGCAGATGGTTTTGTCATTATTGTAAAACCGTATAACTATAAGAAGTTTTACAACATAGGTGGGAAAAAAAGGAAAATCAGTGCTTCTTACTGTTCATTCATATTGCAAACCTTTAAGTTGGCGCACCATGTACATTCTTGGAACCAAATATGCTCTATAGTACAAACCATAAAACATCAAGGCCATGTTTACAATGTGGAACCGGAGCCCTGCAGCATAATGCTGATGGCTTTAAACAAAACAAGTTTACAGTCTCAACACAACCACTGTCTGGGGTAAAGATGCTTTGATGCCAGAGCTGCTCTGCATCATTTGTTGGCAAGTGTGTTCATACAGAAGCAAACAGGGGCAGGTGAGAAGCCTCAAAGGTGAGAAAAGCCAGCATTTGGTGCTTTGAGAGTCACAAGATTCATACAAATGCACATTTTGCATTCCTTTTTTTTGTGAATTTCAGGAAATTACTTCAGAAATTGCAAACAAAAGTAAAAGTGCTGAAAATAAATTCCCTCTTTCAGTCACTGTGTTATTTTCCTGGAACTTGCATATTTTGTCATTTAAAATGTGCTATTATATCAGACCTCAAACCACCAAAGTGGAAAAAAACGTTCCCTGCGTGAGCATTGCTGAAATCAATGACTGTCGTGTGCTATTCTTATCATGTTACAGTTGTTTGCATCTGATTTCATATGAACATGCTGTTTAAATGTTGATTTAAGAATGTAGATTTAAGAATAACTGATCCAGGCAAATGTTACAAGGAGATTTTTAAATAATCCAGGAAGCTCTGATAGAGCAATTTTCATGTGCAGACCCCGTTTAATCAGCCTTAGCTTAACAGCTTTACAGCGACACTGCTTGTGTAATTATAACAAGTGAGTCATCCTGCCTCATCATTTTGTCCACATCTTTCTAGTCCAAACCACGTAAATGGTAATCTGTTGTGGAGTTCATCCTTTTAAGTAGGGATGCCCAAAAAAATCAGATCAGAATCGAGATTCTTGTTCATAAAGATTGTGACTCATTTCAAAATTTCCAATAACTGATAAAGCTTTGAAAATTATTTGCTTGACTGCTTTGAAAGCTACTGCAAAGTGAAAAAACATGTTAAACTTTGTACAGATCAGATTCTGACATTCACAAAGTTGATTACATAAATCCAAGCGATGTGATATCCATGCATCATGATACCAGTAGACTGAAGCTTCAGTACCTTTTTGGATAAAGGATTTAATTAGTTACAAATTAAATTCCTGCAGATAAGGCATTTCTGTGTTAATCTGGCTGCATATTTTCACATTTACATGCTTCCTTTGGTAATAAATCTATAGCTCATGTGCACAACTACAGTGTAAATGTCACCCGTATATTTTTAATTTGCAACAGCTCTGACTTTAACATTGACAATAATTGGATCTGTACCCAAGTAATCTAAAAATATGACAATTGTTCTGAAACGATGCATGAGTCAGATTTTCAAGTATAGATTTAAACATTTGACTCAAATTTAATTTACGGTGAGGATGAGGGCTGTAGGTGTGTCATTTATGTGCATACAAAAAATCTTCTCAGGAATGTAGAGTAGACATTAATATGTCTTATACTCACTTTCCATCTCTACCTATCTGCCCTTGAGTGTGCACGTCTGTCTCCGGCAGGGAGCATGACAGATAGTGATGGTGATTGGGCAGAGTTCCCACCAATGGAGCGTGGCTTTGTGCAGTTAATTGAATTCATGAGCGAATATGTCTTGTCCTGTCGACTGTCCGACAGGCATCGCAGCCGTATCTATCTTCAGCATTGCAGCTAGTGTAAATCTCCATGAATATGTCCAGATTTTTGCTTTTAATGGGGTGGCAAGATAGTGACGCCATCATTGCAGTAGCAACTCAAGATTTTAGCATCATTGTGCTATTTGAGATTGGAGATTAGCGTTGGGACTGATGAGCTATAACCAATCCTGGATTATATGACTCCATAGAGTCTGTGAAAATAGTTTTTTTTTGTATCATCTACTTCTTTTTATTTGATTGTTTGTGGTTTCAACTTATTGCCATTCTGCAAACGCACAAAACACAAGCAGATCTCCAGCCTGAAATCCATCCGCAGGCACAGTGGGATTTCAGGATATGACTGACATGCTTGCTCATCTGTAAGAAGACAACAGCTTTATTAATTTCACTATGAGCCTGCCCTCTCAATCACTCCAGAATGTGTTTCTGTAGCTCATCTGCAACAAGGACACGTCTGTCTGTATTCAAATCTACAAGCCATCTCCAATTAACCATAGCAAAAGTTCCTATCAAATGGTGAGACAAACTGCTTTGCATGATCTCATGATATCCTGCACAGTGCAACGTGTCTATCAGCGGAATTGCGAAAATCTGATCTGCATGATACGGCTATGCAAAAATATTAAAATGTTTAATGTTAGTTTTGAATTGATTTCAGCCGACATGGCATGTGAAAGGGGAACCAGAGCTTCCAAAGCAAATATTTAGTTTTGTCCATACAGCAGAACCATGACGGCTTGTTTTGTGCCAGTTGGAGAATGTTTTATTGAAGATACGTTAATCCAGTGGTTCCCCAGATTCTTTGCATCAAAAACCTTTCTTCTGCAGTGATGCATGAAGTATTCAGATCCTTTGCTTTGGTAAAAGTACCACTGCAGCCATGTGCTTTGAAGATGCACATGAATATTATCTGAAAAATGTTGTTAGAAGTTCTGGTGTTAATGAGATATCGGATCATTTGAACATCTGGGAACATCGGGCTGACTTTCACTAGATAGAGAAAACTCAAAGAAGAGGTAGGATGCTAGACTTAGGGCTCATCATGATTATGTGAAACGAGACCCTGACTGCATTATTTTAATCTTTTAACAATTGAGCTTCCACATTTGGGACTTTGAGATCAGATCAAAATAGGCGCAGGGCTGCATGGGTTAAAGGCATCAGAGGCAAGTCTGATGTCAAAACACTAGTTTTACCTTTAGCAATGTGTGTATATTATATTGTCTGTTGTATACATTTTCCATCTATAATGTTACTTGTAAAGCTGTCCAATAAACACTTTGGCAGTCACATAACTCACCTTTGCAGATATTGAATTAAATATTGAATTATTCTCACACTGAGACAAGTTTGTGTTTTGGAGGTTTTCTGTTTTAGTTTCTGGTTTACACTGTCTAACTTCTTTATTTAGTTTCTTGTTTTATTTTGTAGGTTTATCCCTTTTCATATTCTATTTTGTTCATTTCTTGTTGCTGCACACCTGCTCTTCACCTAGTGAATTGTCTTGTGTTCTTTGTTCATTGCCACATCCTCATTGTTGTTTCCCACTACTGTCATCTTAGCGTCGCCTGTGTTTGGGTCCTGCCCATCCATCTTTTCAGTCACACTTTATTTAATTCTGTTTTTGTTCGGCATAATTCAAAGTCCACTTATTTTTGTTGGTGAGAACCATCGTTGAGTAACCTGGCTGTTCTGTGAAGATACAAGAAAAGAAAAACATTAATAATAAGTCTGTGAAAAAAATGCAGTTGTTAAGAAATGATCACATTAACTGTTAATGGCTCATTGTTGTGACTGGTTTGATTTACTCCTGTAAGTTAACTTTTGCATGTATAATTATAGATATGCTTGAGAAATAAAGTCTTTGAGGTTATTTACTGTCATGTAAAATAGAAGAAGAATGTCCAAGCAGCATGTCTGAATACAGGTCATGCAGCAGAAATGAAGATCACAGCTTGTGATGCGGTCAGAGCATAAATGACATTAAATATGTTGGAGTGTGAGGTTCTCCTTCTGCCTGCTGTGTCACCAGCAACTACACCTGCATCTGCAGCATATATTCCTGGATAACTGGTCAGTATCAGCAGTCAGTCATATTGACCTCAACACAATCCAATGTTTGGCACACGCTTCTGCCTCCGTTTGTCTTTCCTGACATTTAGACAAAAGAAATAAGTCTGGGAAGTAAACAAAAAGATTCTACTTGCTTTGTCTTTCCTGATTCTGCAGCGTTGCAGCAGAGGATCAATGTGATATAAACCTGAAACTCCGGCTCTGAAACAAACAGAGATGCAAAATAACCTCATTTAGGAAGATTTGTCATGAAACCATGCAAACCTGAAGACGATTATGACCATCTGAATCAGATTTGCCTTTACTTTACACAGATAATTTCCAGAAATATAATTTTAAATGATTAAAAAAGAAAAACAGATGCGGAAGTCTGTTTTTTGTTGTGCCTTGCTGTAACTGAAAAATATCTGGGTCGTAAATCTTGTTTTGTTTTTCTTGTACATCGTTGATATAATGTGGTGGTCCTGAGCAGTCAGCGCCTAAAACAAAGGATAAAACCAGTTGGAAAGATAAAGTGAGCCGAGGACACCGACTCATCTTCCAAGCCTGTTTATAAGATGAGAGGCTGCAGCACGAAACTCATACGAAATTCATGCATCATTGTGAAGAGCAAGAGAGCAGAAGCTGTACAGTAGCTGCAAACACCGTAAACAGCTTTCTCTCATTTATGCAGCTCAGATCCTGATCCTGCAGCTAATTCATATTTATCCTAAAACAGCTGATCAGAAGCCAAATTAAGACCTCAGCAGACTGAAAAATCAAATGCATGTACCTTTTTATACCCTTTCTTGTCTCCAAGGCTATAGTCCAAATCACCACATAAACATGCAAGCAAAACTATTTTCTCTCTATTTTTCCTTCGCATGAGGTAATTAAAGGTCCCCTACGTTATAAGCAACTACGTTTACAATATTTCGGTTTACTCCTGTATACATGAAAGTTGAAATAAATTGTAATAACCTGACCCAAACCATGATGAGAACGTCATGACATAAATATGCACCATGTTCTATTTCTTCCTGTATCCTTGGCAACAACACCAACAGTAGGTGGAAAATGAACTATCCGTGACCGATAGCAGTCACTTTTGCTGGCTCTGGTACTGATCCACCAGCAGTGTTTGACACTAGTGAGCTTCATGGTCCTGAGTGGAAGGTGAGAGGAGAGAATGTGTAGTGGAAATGGAAATATTTGGGTTTTTAAAAACCGTAATATGGGCATATTCAAGCTTCTGGTGGTGTTAACACCACCGCTATTAACCGCTAAACTACTTCTTTAAACAGAGCTGTTCACCATGTCATAAAAACAAACACTAATTCTAAACTCATTCTCTGGATTCCACAAATATCTACCACCTACCAACAGAAATAGTTAAAAAAGCAAACATTATAAGCTCACCCTAAAACCCAAGTACAAATAATCTGCACACCTATCACTGTTTTGTTGACTGTCCAGACCCTGAGAAAGCAAAGTTTAACAATTAGTTATATCTTGGACACCTTATCTTGGATATCTTAAAATGTGACAAATTTGCTCACTCCTTTCTCGTTCACAGCCGTCTGTGAGTCAGAATCACATAAAATTACATTGTTCAATGAAATACTAATAAATAATCAGACATTTGTGTGGATCTGTATTGTTATTTAAAGTGCATAAATGTGCCTGAATGGAATGGTAACGGACTGCTTCAGAGTTTCATCCCTCCTCTGCACAACTCTTAATATCTCTCATTGGCTAAAATGCCAAGATGTGCGGAAGATGAAAGAAGTTGCAGCTTTTTGCGTCGGCGTGTTTACAGATCATAACTGCCGGTTTACATCTGAGACCGGGTCGTCCGGATTTCCTGTCTGTGCATCAGTTTAGTCATTTATCAGCGGCTGCAGTGCCCTTTCCGGTCACCTCACCGGCTCTTTGCCACTTACACATCATTCTCCTCACAAAGGCAAACCAACCCGAAGAGCAAAAGGATGATAAAACTCACTTACTCCCACAGGCAATTCATCCCCCACTGACCCACTTGTTTTCACAATCTGACAAGTGTGATTTAAGCACTGCGGTAGGCCGGGAGTGCAGCGGCCATGTCTGGCTGCACTCACCTGCTTCAGGGGCTTAAAGTTAGTCACATCACTGCTTTGATGCTTTCTTTCGCTCCGTCATCAAAGTCAGAGTAGTCGATAAATTTACATGCAATGCCGGGAGGTTTCAGTAAACTGAAGATTTTTTTCTTTTTTGTCTTGATAAATTGTTCCGCTTGAGGTGTCAGCATTATACCGAGAGGAAGCTACTGAGCACAACAAATGCATGAAGCATATGTTGAGAGAAACCACATCTTTTCCCCAGCACTTGGTGTTAAACAAACAATCCTGTGCTTTACTTTGTTTGAAGAAAACCGGATATTTCTCTCTGTAAATGTCACGTTTTACTGAGTCTCTATTTTCATGCAACATCCAGTTTTCATTTTATAGAAGAAAAGAGTATATGCTTTACAAGCAACGATAATGAAGACTGTTTATCATCGGTCATTTACTCAGCTTGGGTTTTTAAATGAGTGTGAAGGGGATTAATTAGTCACATGTGGTCCTGCCACACAGGAGGATTGTGGGAGGCCACATGCTGATGTGTTTCTCACCAATATAAAAATAACTCCCTTTCATTTGCAATAGTCAACAGTGTCCTTTCCAAATGGGCCTAAATGTTTTCCACCACACTGACAAAAAACCACAGAAGTGAGGCGAGAATGAGGCGTATAGCTGTGAAATTTCCTGGCTGCCACTTCAGTGTAAGCAGACGCTAATTTCAGTGCAATTTTTCAGTTTTCTTCTCTTGACTCCGAAAGCTGCAGCGATACTAATGGCACCTGTTATTTCTGGTGCCCACACAAACCTCTCTAAAATAACAAATAATGTGACTTTTCCAGCAGTTTGAGATAATTTATTTCACGTTTGTAACCTTTACATTTTGCCTTGTGAAATGGAACTTCGAGAGCAGCTCTCTGCGTCAAACATGCTAAAAATGCTGTGAAGTAACTAAATGTTGTTAATTTCACCTTTTTTACACGAGAACCTGGAAAGCAACAGCATGAGCAGCAGTAAATTCCACTGAGAATCAACAGCTCTGCTGCAAAGGGTCTTCACATAAATATATTGTCAGTAAAACAGAACAGAGTTGCAGAATTTAAAAAATAAACAGAAATGAACATTTCTTCAAACATTTCAAGCACACACTGCACATCGTGCTGAGATAAGCAACTAATAGTGCTTTGGGAATCGTCTATTCTTGTCCGTTTGAGCTCTAGTTTCCTGTTTCTAATTGAAGTTTTTCCCTTATTTCCTGTTTAATTCCTTCTCCCTAATTCTGGTTCCTCATTGTAACACCTGGTTCCTTTTGCTGAGTGCTGCCCCTGCAGCTCATTTTGTGAATAGTTCTCAGTGTATGTAGACTCTTTCATTGACTCTTGTTTTTTTGTCACTCCATTATCAATTGTTTATTGATTTTTATTATGAAAACCCCCTATGCCACTTAGCTTCCTCTCCTCTGCTGCTTTTCTGAATTTGGGTCTATTTCCTCACCTCATCCCTCTTGGACTCTTGACAGGAACTTATATCTGCTAAGGATATGACAGCAGTGATATGAAGAACATTTTAGAGCCTTTTGTGCACTAATTCCACAGGTTTGTTTGCATGCACTTGTGTCCATGAGAGGCCCGTTTGTGATGCAATAATCAATGTGAGAGAAACTAATGCAGCAGCATTCATATTTTTGTATTTTTGAGATTCAGTTGAAGTATCTTCAAAGAAAAATGGTCAGATTCAAGGACTGGACTAAAAAAGGGAAAAATGTCCAAAGAAAAACGATGAAAGACCTAAAGAGATAGAAAATCCTCGTGAAAGTGTGAGCACACAGACGTGCGCTTTGCAAAGAACTTTAAAATGGTAATGATTTTATATCCATGTTTTAGTTCATTCATTACTTTTTCTTGCTTCATTTTGTGGCTGTTGTTACTCCAGTGCCAATCTGAGCTTCTCATAAGTGGATCAGTCTGGGTGGAAATGCGTTTCAAAATGTTTTACAGTCTGGGAACACGAAGTGCATTCATTGCAAACTTCATGTTGGATTTTAAGATGGCATTACCGCCTATCCCGTCAGCTCAGTGACGCGTGTGCCGCTGCCTCTCCTTGTCATGTAATCGTTATCAGACTCCCAAACAGAGAACAAATCTGCATATTTCAGATCAAGGGCAAACTACAGTAAGCGCAACCACTCACTCGTGATAAGAATCACTGCCTCCTTTTTTTTTATTTTTTCCTCATGAAGAGGGCAACAAAACGAGATCTCCATCAGCATTGGTTATTTTTCCTGCTATACTCTTTTGTTTTCTTTTCTCTGATCAGTTTCTGATGATTAAGGTGAAGGTGAGCAGTCAGTTTCCATAACCTGCAGATATCACATCTCCAATTTCCATAGATATGCAAATCTACCTGAGTACATCGGGTACCTGAGTCGCAGAGACAGGTGAAATCAATTGGTGTCGTATGTGTGTGTGTGTGTGTGTGTGTGTGTGTGTGTGTGTGTGTGTGTGTGTGTGTGTGTGTGTGTGTGTGTGTGTGTGTGTGTGTGTGTGTGTGTG
>JAVQJG010257556.1:0-12547 GCA_036024015.1 Craterocephalus amniculus | reverse complement strand
GACTACTTTACTTGTTCCTAGGACTACTTAACTCGTTCCTAGGACTACTTTACTTGTTCCTGGGACTACTTTACTCGTTCCTAGGACTACTTCACTCGTTCCTAGGACTACTTTACTTGTTCCTAGGACTACTTTACTCGTTCCTAGGACTACTTTACTTGTTCCTAGGTATTCTTTACTCGTTCCTAGGACTACTTTACTTGTTCCTAGGACTACTTTACTCGTTCCTAGGACCACTTTGCTTATTCCTAGGACTACTTTACCCGTTCCTAGGATTACTCAGACCTAGGACCGTATTAACCCAGTCTGTGCTGTGTCCCTGCAGGTGCACCGACTAGTGTTGGTGGACAGTGAGGACGTGGTGAGAGGGATCGTCTCGCTGTCTGACCTCCTACAGTCTCTGGTTCTCACTCCGGCAGGTATTGATGCTCTCTACTCCTAACACTCATCCCTCCTCCTCAGCCACGGCTTCCTCCATTCACCTGCCCGCCATCAGAGCTCGGAAAGCTTCTCGCTGACTTTGGCTATATTTCCTCGGCCGTTCATGATCTTTCTTCTCATCTTTCCAACCCTGGCACGCTGCTCCTCCCCGAGAAATCTCCTAATCCTTCCAGCTGTCATCTCACTCTTCCTGCCAGGAATGACGGTCCTTATTAAAGACACTTGAAACCTCCTGCTCCTCCAACAACAACAACAACCTCTGAAACATCCAGTCAACTAACCATCTTTCCTAAAATCCTTCTATCTGGAGGCTTTTCCGAGCCATAAACCCCTCCAGCTCACCTCGAGAAACCTCTAAATGCAAAAATTCTCCTCTAAGCCCACCAGCATAGTACTTTATCCTCCACTCAGACTAAATCTGTCCCTTCCCGAAGCTCTACCAGTTTCCTGTCGTCCCTCTGAACAGCCAATCGGCCTCCACATCTCCTCCCCAACGTCCTTCTTTCTCCGTCTTCACGCTGCTCCTCCTCCTCTGAGAGGCCCAGCACCTGCCAGGTAGGAAGCTGCCTGTCTCGGCTTGCATCCGGGGTTTTCAGCCACCTGCTTTGGTCCAGCGTAAAGGATGGTAAAAATGGGAGATCTGCACCCAAGTAGCTGATGTTTGTTGTCCTTTAGACTCCGGCAGGCTGAATGCCTCGTCACCTCCACAGCATTAATAATGAGCTGATTAATGTGAGCATGACAAAGAAAGTTCTGGCTGGTTCTCCTGCTGACATTAGTCTCCAGATACTCTGCAGTCGTGTCATGTTTTGGGTCTGTGCTCTTTGTTTAGCCTTTATATGAAGCCACATGTGTTTCTGGGTGTTACTGAGAAAGGCCTCTTCTAGCCTCACGTCAGACTAAATACTGTTTCATTTCTTTCTTTTATTAACCTTCAAAACTCCGCTAGATCTCTGAGTGCCATTAACTATCATCAGCTGTGCTTTAGGAACAGCGGTGTGATGGATATCGTACACTTTACTGGCATTTATTTATTATTTAGAGATGTTGGTAAATCTGCTATGATGATCCATGATAACACTTTTATTTATCACATTTTCATGCTAAAAAAGTGCAGCGGGGAACCGAAAGATGACATAATCCATTATGTTGCAGCAGCTAACTCAGAGCTCTCGAGCTAAAGATGATGTGGAGTTCCCCAAGGCTCCATGCTGGGCCCCCTATAGTTCAGCATCTACATTCTCCCTCAGGCTCAGATCATGGAAACAAACCAAATATCTGATCATATCAAATCAAATCAAATCAAACTTTATTTCTATAGCACCTTTCATACATTCAGTCTCTCAACGTGCTTTACATAAATAAACAAATGTTGTAATGAGATAAAAACAAGTTCAAAACAAAGTTCATTAGGTCACACATTTATCATCATATACACAACACACACATGCACACACACGCACACACACTCACAACATAAAATCATCATAAAATAAACTGTTTGCTAGTGTCTCCTCAACTGAAACAATTTCGTAACACATCATTCAAGCTAAATATGTAAAAGACAAAAGGCTCAACACCGCTGTGAGGAAACGATACCTTGGGGATCCATCCACACCGGGAGCCGCCCCCCCAGTGACCACAGAGGTCATCGCTACAGGAGCCACCACGATCAGGGCAGGCCAGGGCCCCGACCAGGACGACCCCCACAGCGACATCCCCGCAGACCAGAGAGACGGCTCCCGATGTGGAGGATCCCCATGAGGAAACATTGGAGCTAGAGAGTTAGAAAGATTAAAAGATAAAAAATGAGACAAAGGATAAAATCATTAAATTACTGTAAATTATCTAAAAAGTAATGATATGATCAATAAATGAAAACATATGTAATATGTGCATAAGAATACATCATAAAAATCAGGTAAGAACAGAGACATAACATAATAATTAAATAGATAAAATTGATAAAATAAATGAATGAATAATAAAAAATAAAAATAAAATAATATATATATATATATAATAATAAATAAAATATAACGATGCTGACGACACTCGGCTCTATATTACTGTCTGTTTTCCAGACCTTTCTATCTAGTGATACAATACCACTGACTTAGTTTTTTTTCATTGATAATAATGTTTATAATTTACCCCTAAATAGATTTATTACAAGGGTAACATAAAATTTGTTTTAAAACTCATGAACATTAATATTTGAAATAAATCCTTGGAAAATTATAGCTAAATCTACATGTGAATAAATAAATAAATAAAATCCTGAAGCTCCAAGAGTTCTAACAGGCTCATAATATGAAACCAGTTCAGACTAATACTGAGGACGGAGTTCAGGAAGAGCCTTAAAACAGCAAAGGAATCTTAAATTTACTCTACAAAAGACACTAGGTCCATGCAGAAACTGCTGTAGTCTGGGCTCTGGTCCGGGTCTGATCAGATCACAGGAGGAGTCAGTCATGGAAGTATTAAAAGCATGTAGAAGAGTCTGCATGGCGTCCACAGAGAGACGGCCGCACTCTGGTACGATGAAACCGCTCAACATGTTGCTGGAATAAACTCGTTAGATGTGCTCAGTGTGAGTGATCGCAGATATTCAGAGTTTCCACGTTTCCTGGTGAGATGTTTATGTCATGTGAGGCTGAAGAGGCCGTTATCTCTGCCGGCATGTGGTCATGCTGCCCCCACATTATCCCAGATTTACCTGAACCAACACACCATGGCCAAAACGCACGTAGCCCTCCCCGTTACGGGCTCATCTGGAATGATGTGGAGCAGCTTTCTGTTCTGTTTCCCTGCTTTTCTGTTTAGAAACAAGAACATAGATTACACTTCTATAATTCCAGTTTATTTAATTATTAGACCTTTACATACATGTAATAAAACTTTCAGATCGAAATGCATCTAAAAAACGTTCCAAACTGTATGAATTCAGTAATTTTTCATCTAGAAGTTATTTTAAATATACATACATGTGCATTTAGTCCTGACCACCATTTTCATATTTACTAAATTCATGCAGGGGCCAAACTGGAACCTCTGCTGGCTCTGTTTTGGCCCACGAGCCTTAGGCTTGACAGCCCTCGCTGATTGTGGCACAAAGATTTGCGGTCATGTTTAGGAAGCGATCTGGTTCGTTCATTCTCCCTCTTCCATCTTTTCCAGACATTTACCAGCCACCATCCTTTGAAGACTGAAGACGACGTAAAACAGGACGAAGAGCGACAGAAACCCAGCTGTTAGCGGGAAAGTTACTGGTTTCCATCCTGTCCTGGACTAAAACTTTCCTGTTTTACTCCCAGAGTGAAGATGCACATCTGGACATTTTTAAACTGACTTTGATTTTAAAAGAACCTCTGAGGGGAGATTTAGTGGATATTTTTCACTCACATCATATCCGGCCACTGTGAGAAATGGATGTTCTGCTGTGATTTGGCCGCGCTGCTTTCATGTGATTTTACACGCTGACGACAGAATAACCTGCGGTAGGAATGATTTCAGAAGAATTCCTACTTAATTTTTAACATTTTTCTTTAATATAAAAATTGTTTTTAAGATGTAAAGCACTTTGTGTTGCTCATGCATGAAAGGCAATATGAATAAAATTGAATTGAATTCTGATGCAGTAAGAATGAACTCAGATGATGTAAGGATGAATTTAGATGCAGAGCTTGAAGAAAATGCAGATTTGTGTCGTGCCGATGTTTCAATGACGGGTCAGCTGGTGGTTTAATACCTGATGAAAACATCAATCTGTCCATTTTCCTTCACTGACACACCATCAGATCATAGAGGTTGCAGGGTTGCGTGGTGTTTCCAGTCCACAGCGGACAAATGACCCCTCCAGCATGTCCATCCGCATCAGATGCCTGCACTACCTTAGCTAGATGCTGCAGCTCGGTACCCGCCCACCTCACATCTTTGTGTTAAAAATTAAGTGTTTCAGAGTGATGAGACACGGTCTTTAACCCTTTCATGCATAGTAACCACCACAGCGGACACCTAGCTGACAGCTGTTTCCACTACATTCATGGGGGGGGATGGAAAATGTGTCATTTTGCCGCTTCAGGGGACATCAGTAAGTCATGCAATACACTGTTACTTACCGTAGAATAGATATTTCTATTTGTACATTCATACATTGTAATCACTTAACTTTCTTTTGTGATAAACAGGAAATGAAAACGATACAGCCACATTTTTATAGAATATTCATATTATAGAATTATGAAAAGTAGATTTAATGAATTTTGAAAAGATATAAAAATACATTAAATCAAATGTAAAATATGATTAAGACATAAAAAGCATCAGTGTATGTCAATGGGAGTAAATTACGTGGCACTGCTTAATAACAATTCATGCATGAAAGGGTTAAATTAATAAATGAACAGGCATGAACAATAAATAGAGGAGGCCTGGCTTCCCTTGGCGTTTGGGAGAAAACACTGATGCTTCACATGCAGCCACATTGGCTGTAGCAAAACCCCCAAACCGGGAGTATATCCAACTGTTTATCCCACTTTCATTGAACCCGATGTGTTCTGAAGGTGGTGCAGCAGGTTCTGCATCCTCCTGGTTCTGATCACCGTTTACACCCAGATGTTCCTGCTTCCTCTCCGTTTACGAGACATAACTTCTGCCTGATAAAGCTGCAGCTGATTGGTGTGAAACGCGTGTCAGCTGACTGGGATCCATGTGTTTACCCGGGGCGGGTCTGTTAACAGCCACTTTCATACATCCTGGTGCCAGTCTACAGAATAAACAGCATCCTCTGAGTCTGCATGCAGAAGCTGTTTAGTTTTATTATTAAAACATCTTGTTGCTTTAATCGCATTTTCTAAGCTGGAACATCAGCGATGAATAGTAACTGTGATTAAATGTAAGAATTTGGGGTAAAAGTGAGGAGAAAACACTCCTGGAGCTGCTATTTGTGCCTTTTAGCGTTAGTGGCAGTGAAGTGAAACTGAGGATCAACTCCGGCAGCTTTACAGCATCACCCTGAACAAACAGCGACTCTTATTCACATCTTCACTCTGACGGGATGCAGAGGTCCACATCCCCCTGCTAACACCCCACACACAATCCATCCTCCGCGTGAAGATGGACTCCAAGCCCAGGTAAGAGCTCTGCGCTCACATTTAACTCATTTTTATCTTTGTTTTTTGCTTATTTTCCTAAATAAACTAAATCTTTTCCATCTGTGTACTTTAGTTTTGTTGCCATTCAGAGCGCAGAAATGATGGAAACTTAGGTTTAAAAAAGGGCTGACAGATGATTTTTAACATTTCAGGATCACAGCTTCTTCTATGTGAAATGTTGCTGCTTATCCTTCATTTGAGCTCTTTGTTCATCCACTTATCACCTGATGAGGGACGGAGCCCAGATTCATTTCATTGCTTTTACACACATTTCTGTTGGATTCAGAGCATTTTCATCACATTTAATTATTTTCATCAGTTTCAGCTCATTTCAGTGACGGCTGGTTTTTCCTTCTCTGATGGGTGGGGGTGGTGCGGTGGATAACATTCTGCAGAAAACTGTATATATTTAACATTAAAGCATAGAATGTAGGGACACCTAGTGGTGAAGTTGTAGAAAGCAACCATCTGACAACAAACCCAGACCACACCGGTGTTCCTACTTCCCATCGACATCCTGACTTTTATTCCCTACATGTTTTCTTTTTGTGAAAATGTTTTGCTTTTTTTTCGACCCCATATCTCTGACCTGTTCCTTCAAAGTTCTCATAACACAGCTCATCCCGTGGTTCTGATTAAAAAGTTATATGTGTTACTCTGTGATAAATCGTCAAAAATTTCAAGAATTAGAGATTTTTAGCCAACATGCGTCTCCTACGATCTCAGCCGGGTTGAGATTAAAACTGGGGGGAAAAAAAGATCAGAAAACACCGGTTTGGAAGATTTCATGGGTTGATTGTTATGATTGGGTAAGAAAGAAGCCTCCCTGATGGGGCGAGGGTCACCTCTGGGAGCAAATCATCGTCTGCAGCCTGTAAGATGCAAAAATCCAGACAATGTGGCCGTTTCTTTGGGTCCAACCGGAGGTTCAGGCTCAGAAGAAGATGAAGGATGTTTTTGTTTGTTGGGAGATAAAAAAAAATAAACGAAGCAGAAGGAAAGACAAGCAAGGGTGAGACGTTTTCATTTAATTGTCTCAGGAAGAAAGAAGAACGTTTAATTTCCTCTTTAAAAAGGAAAGTAAATGTTGCTTTTGTATTGTATTAAGGCTGACAGCACTGAAAAGAGGCGTTCCGTACAGGTAACATAGAGGAATGGTGCAGGACGGTGGAAGTTACTTATTTCTCTGTCGATGTTTCTATATATTGGTCTTGTTTTCTTATGTCTATGCACATTACTGTGGCAGCTGTTTTTTTTTTAATTATCTCATCATGCAGTTGGCAAAATGACAATAAATAAAATTTCAGTTTCAGTTAAATGGTGTAACCGGAGCCAGAGGAAAAGTCTCTTACTGTTTAATAAAAGGCTGAATTCAGCGAAAATCGTAAAACAACATACAGGTTTAGATTTCTGAGGTTTTAAATCTGAGATAAACATAAGAAAACTGTACAAAGGTCAGTTTCATGGCAACATCCCAGAGGAAAAACGTCACTTCTGGTTCCTAAAGGAAATTTCTATTATTAGTTAGTCAATGATGATAAAAAATGGAAAAACCCACAATGATTCAAAAATATGACCAAAGCAAAGGGTGGGGTTCGTTGCCTGTTGTTTAAAGCGCTGCTGTGTAACTTTTGGTCACCAGGGGGCCAACCTGCTATTTCCCACAGGTCACACTGTTGCAGAATTAAATAGTCTTTCTCTGTTTGGGCTCCTCAGACACCATGTTCACCTATTTACTTCGTTCAGATATGACAAACTTTCAAGGAAGAAGTAGCTGAAAGCAGAGCCTCTGTGTTTATAGATGGATGGATCTGCTCCTGCAGAGTTACAGAGTCTGCTTTCTGCCTCAGAGCGCCGACACGCCTCATAGGCTGATGTTCAGGTTCAAAGTTACACCTTTTTAAGAGGTAGAATAAAAACAGATCAAATTTCACATTTAGCAAACAAACACAACAAACAGAGAAAAGAAACATGAAATGATGGCTGGGATAATGAAAGTCTTGTTACTGAGAACAGCTGCTTCAGTTCAGGCCTAAAGCATCCAGCAACATTCGGAGAGGAGAGATTTCTTTCTCCGCTCGTCTCCAGCTCGTCTCACTAAGCTGTTAATCTGGAGGAAGCGATGCTGGAACCTCTAACGGGGAGAAACTGGACGGGCTTCACGTCGTCCGTCCAATAATCCAGCAAACACTCATGGCTTCCCTCTGAAACGACTTCCTGTCTGTGTGAGCAGAAAGGAGAGGAAGATATTCGGCCTGAAAGTGAGGAAGAAGAAGAAAGACAATGCAGACCTGGTCTTGGCAAACAAGGGAGCTGTGGGTAAGGCCTGGAAAGCAAACACACACACACACACGCATACCTGGAGGTGGGTTGTTTTTACCGGAGAATTATTTCCCTGTGGGACCAGCCCTTGTCAAACAGCCACATGTCAACTGTCATCACAGTCATTTAGCTGTCAGGTCAACACATCATCGTTCCTGTTCAGCTTGTTAAAGTCGAATAAAAAGATTATATCTGTTTCTCTGGTAGTTTACAGACAGCTTGTGTTTGTTTTTGGTTCGTGTGCAGACGCCGAGGTGGAGGCGTTTCCTGAAGCGTCTGCTCTGCAGGAGGGAGAAACGGCTGAGGAGCAGCCGGAAGTCCGAACCAGAGTAATACCAAACAGGAAGAGGTAGGAAAGCTTGGATATGTCTGTCTGCACGTGGAGGAAGGAACTTATTCAAGTATTAATCAATAATTCTACATAAATGCAAATCATTTTCCTTAAAAAAAGATTTATTCTTAACAGCAGAAACAAATTCACATATAGAACAATGCAAACAGATATTATTATTATGATCACTACTGTTATTACTATTATTATTTATATTTTTTTATTATTGTAATTGATTTAATCTAATATAATAAATGAAATAATTTTTTCTATGATCAGAGGACAGCTTCTCTTGCGTTCCTGCATGTGGGCCAAGGACTTCTGGTGTCAAACACGCCGTCATGTGGGCTGGCAAGGAATTAAAGGCCATCAACTATTAATTGCAATTCATTTATTTTAATTGAGCAATTTCTTATTAGTGATTAATTGATAATAGATTAATTGTTTGCATCCCTAGTTTCCACACATTTTCCTGAAGTATTCTTGTCTAAAATATCACATAATAGCACAAAATAGCACACTTCTCATCTATGTCTCTGCAGCCACAATACTAACATTTCAAACTCAATGGTGAAGGGGAGGAAAAAACTTTTTTTTAGTCGGAACACCCCAAAAATACCACAATCTAAACAAAGTAAATCTAATAATAAGTATAAGACAAGACTTTAACCATGTAAAATAAGTGCATTATATTTCAGCTTTACTTGTTTGTGCAGCGATAAATTCTCCTCAGACTGTTTGTTCACTGTGCTGCAAAAATACTAAAACAACTTAGTTAACAATTTTTTCACATAGATGTCCTTTTCTGCACAACACAGAACAGATCTGTAAACTACAGAAAAACTAGTTACTATTATCTAGTTTTAAACTAAACTTGCTGATTAAAACATTTCAAAATATTAGATTAGTTATGTTCTTGACTGCAACCTGCATTAAAAAGCTTTAATATGCGTAAGCCAGACTAAAAAGAAGTTAAAAAAAGTGATAGCTGATTTATTTATTTTTCTGCTGTGTTTCTCTATTCAGCTCATTCATAGGGTTAATAAAATGATGAAATAAAAATAAAATAAAAATGTGGTTTTCATGAAAACACTGAAAAAAAATCCTAATTATCCAACCATTCATGCTAAATCAGGCTAACAGAGAAGCTGATTGAGGAGCCATTTAGGAGCTAAGGGAGCCGAACCGAAAGAGCTGACTCTTTGAATAAAGCCGGGATTCCCAGAAATAATTATTCCTTTCAGCTTTGTGCATCACTCTCAGCTCATTAATGTATCTGCATGTTTATATTAATTAAAGTGAACTGTGCTGTGAAACTTCCACAGGGCTAAACTGGAAACTCACATCCAGGACAGTGAAGGGAAACCGCAGAGTTTCCAGGTAACAGCATCAACTAAAACTAACAGAAGCACTTCTGTAGTATTGTCTCTATGTTTTAGAAAGCGGCTGAGATATTTATCCATTTATTTGGCTATTTTACAGCTCATTAGCAAGATGGTAAAATAAATAAATAAATTTTTCAGCTGGCTTTCTAGCTGGCTGAAATATTACTTTACTTGTTTGGCAAGGTGGCTAAGTTAAAAATAAGTAAATAAATATTTTAATTAGCTTTCAAGCTAGATAGAAAGCTAATGTAAATATTATTTTATGTTACTATCTGAAAAGTATATGTTAATCTACTAGCCAACTAGACAAATAAAGTAACGTTTAAGCTACTGGCAGATAGAACATAATTTTAATTTTTGTTTTTGTCTTATTAGCTTAGAAAATTAAAATATATTAGCTAGATAGTCAAATTAAATTTAAGTTAGATTTCCTGCTACCTAGAAAGCAAACTTATTTTTTTTAATTCATTTATTTGGTTAGGTAGCTAGGTGAATGAATATATATCAGCTTAATAATAAGATTAATATCTAAACTAGCTTTCTGGATAGATGGCTGTAAATGTTTTTATTTATTTACTTTAGTATTGGAAGGTTTGATATTTCTTGTAACTACGATTAGCCGGTATTTAGGGTAACTTCCTCTTATTCTGTATCACAGATTGCCATAAACATCACCGAAGCCCGACAGCTGGTGGGGGAAAACATCGACCCAAGTGTGGTGATCGAGATCGGCGATGAGAAGAAACAGACGTCAGTCAAAGAGGGAACTAACGCTCCGTTTTACAATGAGGTAAAAATACCCGACAACTTATTATGTTTATCTGCGGAAGCAAACTGTTCATTGTTTTCTACATCTTCTTTCCACCAGTATTTCGTGTTTGACTTCTTCGCCCATAAAGAGGTCTTCTTCGACAAAGTCATCAAGCTGACGGTGGGTAACACCTGTCAGGTGTCATCCGAAGATATCAGACCTGAACTGGTTGAACTGGTTTAATTTGCTTTTCAAACTGGTTTCAGCCTCACGCTGTCTTTCCTGCTTCCAGGTGGTTCACTCAAAGATGCTGAGGACTTTCTCTGTGGGATCCTTTAAGCTTGATGTTTGGATGGTCTACAAACAGCCAGGTAGTTTTAAGGAAGCAAACAATTAATCGATTATCAGATTAATCGTCAACACGAAATTGCTTGATTTAAAATAAATTCATTGCATTAATACATTTTGAGCCTGTAATTCCTCACCAGCCCACATGAGGGCGCACTTGACCACAGAAATCCTTGTTCTCTGACCACAGACGTAATAATTTATTATATTACATTAAATTGATAATAATGATAATGATAATAATATCTTTGTTTATATTGTTCCATGCATGAATGTTTTCTTTTTGTAAATCTTTTTTAAATTTTGGTAAAAAGGAACCTGTTGATTCTGAGGGAAGTTCAGCTTCTCAGAAAAACTGGCGCTTTTCAATTAATCTATCATCAATCGAAAAGATGAAACAACTATTGATAAATGAATTACTTGATCATTTCTAATTCCTAAACGTTCTCTCACTTACATCCTTAGTAGGTTATGAAGCAGAAAAGTCTGGTGAAGTAATTTCCCTCTGACTTCCAGGGAGCGCTCTTGTTTAAAAGGGTCATAATAAACATTAAATTGCTTGTTTGATGATAATCTCTGTCCTTCACTCCTCAGGTCACCAGTTCATGAATAAGTGGGCCATGTTGACCAACCCTGGAGACATCGCCTCCGGGGTCAAAGGTTATGTGAAGTGTGACATCAGCGTCTCAGCCAAGGGGGACGCCATGCAGCCGGGGCAGAAAGCCAGCGATGCTGAAGAGCAGATAGACAAGTAGGGCACTCGTTCAGGCCTGTGGTAATAAGAAATAAACCCATTAATCGATTTAATGATTAATCGATTAATCGCAAGGTAAGAAAAAAATTAGCGCAAATATTTTCCCGCTACAATAATTACCTTCAACAAGGAGGTAATGTTTTAGCCGGCGTCTGTCAGTGTAAAAGATAACTCAAAAAGTTATGGATGGATTTCCATGAAACTTTCAGGATATTCTGGGAATGATGCAAGGAACAATCGATTAGATTTTGGTGAAGATCCGGAAGAGATTACGGATTCTGGATCGCTTAGAAATGTTCGTTAACATTCCAGTCAATGGAGCTTGGCGGAGGTCTGCGCTCTCCGAGTGCTTTCCTAGTTTTCATTTGTTCTCGGTCTCTGTCTGAAGCCTCACATTTGTCGTAGACAGATCTCCCGTGTCGTACAGCCGCATGGTCTCATACGATATGTAAGAGGGTAGCAGGGTATTTTTGTGTTGGTAATCTTTTGGTTAAATAATGATACTGAGAGTTGTTTCTATTTATCGTTTTTTGTTTGGTTTTCTCCAACTTCTTCCAGTTTCAGGGAAGATGATGAAAAATGAAAGTTTATTGATCTTTGAAAGGGTGAACCTGCATTATTATTATTATAATGTTATCATTGTATTAGTTGAAATCGTCTCAAAATGATGCAATATTATCGTTTATGGCAGTAATTTATCGTGACAGGCAGACGCTGGTGTATCTTTAAATGGATGTTTGGCCTGTTTAAATCGATGTTTTGTCTGTTTAAATGGATGTTTGGCCTGTTTAAATCGATGTTTGGTCTGTTTAAATCGATGTTTGGTCTGTTTAAATCGATGTTTTGCCTGTTTAAATGGATGTTTGGTCTGTTTAAATGGATGTTTGGTCTGTTTAAATCGATGTTTGGTCTGTTTAAATGGATGTTTGGTCTGTTTAAATGGATGTTTGGTCTGTTAAAATGGATGTTTGGTCTGTTTAAATGGATGTTTGGTCTGTTTAAATCGACGTTTTGTCTGTTTAAATCAATGTTTGGTCTGTTTAAATCGATGTTTGGCCT
>JAVQJG010257553.1:0-31311 GCA_036024015.1 Craterocephalus amniculus | reverse complement strand
ACACACACACACACACACACACACACACACACACACACACACACACACACACACACACACACACACACACACACACACACACACACACACACACCCTTTTCCCAACAGAGAGGTTCAACTACCTGCTTATACAACTCCAGGCATGCATGGTCACAGCAATTAAATTGTCAGAATTAACAAATTTGTTTTTAACGGGAGCGCAGCCAGGAGTGCGGTCATGAGGCGAGTATTGATTACCAGAACAGAGACATTAGTCTTCAGGTATTTACTCTGCCACCTCTGGTACACGGGCCCCGTACCAGACCAAATCAATCCCTAGAAGAGATGGTTCTTTCCAGCCATAAATACATAGCAGCCTACTCAAACCCACTGGCAGCCGCGCACTCTCCTGTGGAAATCATCTTGGCATAGTATGAATGATAACAGTTGTGTATAATCTTTAACGCAGAAATGCACATTTTCTTGCCATTCGAGATTATCAGGAAATTTTCTTTCACTCTTCTTGAAAATTAAATTAATAATTTTTTTAAAAAGTCACAAATTGTGATCCAATAAAAACTTTTCACGGGATCTGAAGAGCACTGCTAAAAGTAGCCAGTAAATGAGGGTAAGTTCAGACCTGATCTCATTCTAAATACTTTCTTAGAGAGTGAGAGTGCATTTTTCCTCCTGAATCTGATGAATATAATTACAGCCAGATATGACCTTTGTGCTCTGTTCGAAAACTCTGTTCTGCATTCTCATCTTGAGCTGCACTTCCGTAACAAATGTCGGGTCGACTAAAACAAGACGAAAGGTTACATTAGAAAATGGATGCCGTCAGGCTTCAATGTCAAGCAGTTATTTTAATGATATATTCCCGGAGTTCAAGCCAGGAAGTTTACTCTCACAAGGTACTCGTGCCACAACTGGCCACTGGCTATTTTTATACACATTTGACTTTGAAACTGAATGCTGTTTTGGAGGAATTTGTCTACCTCTGCCACCAACACTGTAAGTAAGTACATCATACTAGCCAAGATGATTTTGAATAAAACAAAAACTCCAGAACAAGCACAACTCGTGGAAAGACTATGCATTTCACCCTGCTAAGAAATATTTGAAAAAACAATTTCTGCTCTCCGTCATGACCTAGCTTAAGGAAATACATGGAAGAATTCAAATGGAAAGTAAAATTCTGCAGAAGAGCAGCCACCAGCTGGACTCCGGCCTGGCTGCACAGCTGCCTCCACACTGAAGCCATTACTGCAAAGCACAAGTCTCCCAGGATCCTTGGGTCTCCAACACTTATTGCTTTTAGATCATATTCTTATTGACTCCTGTCACACCTACCATTCGTCATTGGGAAAGATGACACTTTTAAGGGGACATTTGCGGTGACACATTGAGGACATTTTTGGTCCTAAAGCGGCCATTTTTAAATTTTTTTGTGGGGGAAACAGAGTAATTGATTGTGCCGGGTGATGTAGACCCAGCATGAGAATGATTGCAAAACCTGGTGTGTGTTGTATATTTGCAGACATCAGGGCTCATATGTGCTCAGAGGAGAAATGTGATTCCTGGTGAGATACTTATGACTGTTGGAAATATATAGGTGTTCAAAAAAGAAAACATCTTTTAATATCTGAAGGTTCTAAGCATCATGCAATGAGAAAAGATTATCTGGTCCCTACAATGTCATAAAACAATTTCAATCCAACTGCAACAAAGGATGCAGTATATTGTGTCAAAAACAAAAAAAGTAAAATACTGAACCAGTGTGTGAAAATCCCCAAGATTCAACACCTAGGACCAACTAGAGCAGCAATGACTTGAAGTTATCAGTCTACCATATCTTTACAGATGATTATATTGGCCTCAGATGATCTCACATCTGACTCTGCAACACGATACATAGAGGCGTTCATAGTTGCTTCAACAACTGCAAGATATCTGTGTCCAGTCCAGTTGCTGCAAATGAGTCCAATCACCAGGCTTCCACCAGCATGCTGACGTTACGGTGTAACGTATGCTGATTTGCTCTGCTTGGTTTTTAACAAACAAGGTGCTGTTACTCACGAGTTCACAGCTCTCATCTCATCCGCCCTGAGGCCGTTGTTTTAGAAGTCTTGTGGTTTTCAGATACATTTAGAAACCTAACCTTTGCTCTTCGGAGAGAGGGGGCTTCCTCCCTACATGCCTTCCAAACTCATACTTGTTTATTCTTTTCTAATTCTGCTGTCATAAAAAGCTTTCTAACGTAGCTAACGGAGGCCTGTAGAGTCTGCATTGTACATTCGCACAGATGTCCATTCCCACCAAACTTCAGGTGTCTTTCCTCCTTGGGGTTGTGTTGACACAAATATAAATACATCAATGCTCCACACTAGCAGAGTCACAATGTATGCTGTTATTGAAGATGCTACTTGTACAGTAGAAGCATTACGGGTACCCCCTGACTGCTTAAGGCAACGTTTTAAAACACACTGATTCAAGCATTTTGGTTTAGTTTTTGTGAAATAAACAATAACAGTGTCATTCCATTCTATATAGTTTTGTTTGCATTGTATTTACATAATCTTATCTTGGAAGGATCAGATCCTCGTTTAACATCATGTCCTGACACAAAGTCTTGAAACTGAAAAGAAAATCTCTCAGTTTTTTCATAACTTCAATTAAAGATAATTTAAATTAATTTATACCCCCCCAAAAAAATAACAGGTCACACCTTATCCTAAAAAGGGAAATAAATTAATGTCAGTTTTAAAGTAAAAGATGTTCTAACTAAAACAAAAGCAAAAAAAGAAGGTATTACTCAAGAAGCCCCAAAGCTATATCTTCTTTTCAACCAATATAAGAAATATAAAAAGCACAAGAAATACACAGTAGTTTTAGTGTAATATTGGTTAAAAAAAAAAAACTTTCTGTGATTGTATCCTGTAATAAAAAGCAGCGAAAGCTTTAATCCTTGAATTAACTTTCTTTCAAAAAAACAAACTTCACACTGGAATTAAACAGGACGGGCTGTGATTTGTACTTACCACTAATATCAGCCACTGTTATGCAGCCATAAAGAAAAGAAACAAAAAATAAAAAACTAAAATGTGAAAACATAAATTAAAGAAACGATGCTCATGTTCGAGGCTGATTCTCAGAAATAAAGCAAACTGCTTCTCAGTTTATTTTGCTTTGCATGGCGGTACACAGGCTATGAAATTAACCATGTCAAATTCAAATGTGGGTGTGATTTTATTGAATGTTGTGGTACAATAAATCTTTTACTGCAACAGGAGGGCTAATTTTTATTGCCTTGTACCTTGTGGAAGTATGTGTGAACGGGTGTGCAACACTGCAGGCAGGGATGCGCAGATGTGGCGGACGGGACTGACCGTGTTCGGCTGCTACTTTGAGCGTCGCTTCTGAGTGACTGGATCCGAAAGGGTTCCTGATGAAGCGGCGTCGCCTCCTTAAATCGTCCTCCCAGTAGTCCAGGCGCCAGAACTCCTTCGGTCGGCTGCAGCGAGACAGAGGTAGCACATGTGTTAGCAATTACCAGCCAGCATGGTAGAGCAGCCCAGCATTAGCACTTGGTCCGAGCGAGCACACATAAAGCCTGCATTGTGTTTGGAGTTTCGTTTTCGTACAACCCTCAGAAACCCTCATCAAAATCCATTGTCTCACTACTCCTGACATTGATTTGATGTCCATCCGATGGGTACAGTGGTGCCTTCCCTTGCCCCCCCCCCAGTCTGTTTTGGGGATGTGAACTGAGTGAGTACCCTCATACTTGAATGAGCGCATGACACTGATCGTTTTCCACACACTTTGGGGACACGTGCTTCCATTCTAGGCTCATTTCAAGCCCAGCAGGATACCTCTTGTCAGGACCCATGGCTAGCAGGATAAGGAGAAGGCCATTACAAACACAGAGAAGGAGGTGGATAGCATTACCAATATTAATCACTGTCCATAGCCCCCATTTTCTACCTTTTGTGTTTTACATTGGCCTTTATTAGAGCTGGTCAGAAAATGCCTTCTGACTTTCAATGAGCACTCATTGCTGTTTAGGATGTGTACAATATACTTTGCTTCAATCAAATCAGTTTGAGAGGTTGAACCATGTTATTATTTGAGCCATTCATTCACCATAGATCCGAGGTCTAAAAAGCCCTGGAAAGTAATTCTGTCCAACTCAAAAAGAACAAAAAGCTTTTTTAAACTTTACCAAACCACACAGATATTAATTTTCCAGTCCAGTAAATCCACATTTTTGAATGTTCTAAATTTCAAATCGGCCCAGATGGACGTGTGTGAGACCGAATCATGTGTGATTCGGTTCAAAAAGTTAGATTTAATATAACTAAATAATATCAAAAAGAGAAACCATTTCATGAAATAGGGAAATGATCTTGACAGTTTCAGCCCTGATGCTAAAATGGGTTTAGATTCAGCATGTATTTTTCCAAAGCCTACTGCAACGGATTTTTCTGTTCTTCAAAAGTGCGTTACTTAATCAGCAGGATTCACTCTCTTTATACATACAACTTATCATACAGCATACAACCGAAAAGGTTTTCCCCTAAATAAAAAAAAATTTGGCTTAATTTTATGTATATATATATACATATAAATAAAAAGACGAAAACTTGTTCATAATAGCTGCAGTGGGTCCTGGGAAGTCAGATGTGTTAGGAAGACACAGTTTATGGTGTCAGTGGCATAGGCTATGACAGGAGAACCCCAGCATACTTTGTGATCTGCTCTGGCCGGGGGCTCCTCACAAATCTTTAGCCCAACACCAATGATCATACAGGGGCCTCTAAAAGGGAAAGCTGCTTTACGTGAGAAAACAAATACAATTTCCAAGTGAAACCCGGCATGTCCTAGCTAATGAAAACATTTGATTCTTTGATTTATTGTTATTAAAAAGGAGAAGAAATTTATGACTCAAAAAGTTGATCACAGAATTGACAATCGCTGTTGCTTATGTTTTTAAATGTGGCTGTGAGGTTATTTCAGAGCACAGGGAACTACATTGTGAAAATATTGAGTTTAACTCTCATGTGTGAACTAGAAAAGTGCACATGGCTGCAAACAATGCAAGTTGGAAAGACGCACGGGCCGGAGGTCTGTGCAGGACCAGATTTCTCTGCAGTGACAAAGCCTGTGCTGTGTTTGCATATGATAGGCTTGCAACACAAATGTCCACTTCATCATCCTGCCTGCAGTGGTATTCATCTATGAAAATAATTATCAAGGTTGTGTGTACCTCACAGTCTCTTGTAAGGTGGGGATCTGTCCGACTCACAAAATACACATTAATCCATCAGGAAGGGAAGCGATGCCTGATGTAATTAGTAATGGAATGGGGGGCCACTACCCATGCCAGTCATATTCATACAGAACAGGCGACAGTGAAAGTCCTAATGATGTGGTCCGAGCAGAGGCGGATGGACGATGAACGATACCTCGTCATCAATCCCTGATGAGACTGCCGGCATAACAAGAATGGAGATGTACAGCGTTATGCAACCCCCATACTGAATACAGAGTGTGTTTCCACAAAGATAATAAATTATTCAGAGCTCATCCATCCTCCCAGGGCATCCTGGGCAGAATTTACTGAGGCACCATTCTTCAAAATAACAACAATTAAAATTACAAAAGGGCTAGTGTTGAGCCGCAGCTCATGCCAGCCACTTGTGTAATTAGTAATTAGTTCGGTCATAAAAGGTGTCTGGAAGGCCTGCTCGATAAGCTCAAAGATGCTGCTGATAGAAGTGACACAGAGGTAATTTGTTTTTCTCTTTTTTAATATCTAAACAGGACTTACATCTATGTGTTTGAAAGCCAAACACAAGGCTATGTGCTTCTGTTCGTAAAGGAGAAACTGTTGCTCACACCAGATGTTGATGAAACAGTCTAAATGAGCAGTGTGACTTAGCAATTGTTTGAAACTAGCAGTAAATTTTAACAAACCCCAAAAAACAAAAAGAATGGAGGTTTCTCTTTCTACTTCATCAATTAATAAAACAGTGCCTTCAATTTCATAAACCTAACACAGACCATCAACAATACTTCAAGGATGCTCTTACTGTTGGACTTCAAACTGAAATATCAAATTCTTCATTTCTATGAAAACCGAGGTGGTGTCCAAGTAGATCTGGCATGGTTAAGATCCAAAAAAAACCCAAAAAAAAACAAAGTCAAACTGGATGGACTGTTCAGGACTAATGCTATGTTTATGTCAAAAATTAAACATTTAGTCAACCACATTGTGAGATAAGTCTTCTATTAATGATTAATGCCAACAACGTGGCAAGGAGTAGAAATATTCAGGAAATATATCATGATATTGCAGCTGATAACTGAAAATTAATTTATTTAAAATGTCTTTGAGCACTAGTTCAGCATAATAACACAACACCAAGATTGTTTGCTTTTGTTTATAATGTGATTTTACTCTCAGTATTCTCTCATTTAGCAATCAATTTGTTGTATCAAATGTTAGTTTTCTTCAGAGCTGGCCCAACATCTCTGTTGGAACGGTTACGATTAAAAATTCCAAACACAAATTTTCATTAAACCATAAAACACAAAATCTAAACCCTCTTTGTCTATCATCGTGATATATATTATTGAGATCAGTAGGAGCAAGTTGTTGAGCATGAGGACCAAAATTGCTTATCAATATCAAATGGACAGTTTAAACATGTTAATAGATTCTCTCTGCAGCTCCTGAAAGTTTGATAGCAGGCCTGCTTGAATGGTGCTATTGTTTATGTGCTGACAAGGACAAATGACGACAATCCATCAAGATAAATTTAGGAGACAGACAAGTTGAAGTTGTCACTCGGTTTTAATTTTTGTTTTTTTGTCTGTGTTCACATATTAAAAAGTTATATTCAAAATTGGTATCAACACAAATCATGCATCCTTTTTTCCTTCCTCATTAAAAAAAACAAAAACATCTCATTGGATGTCTGCATTTTGGGGAAGCGGTGACATATATAGACAGATTAAGAAAAAAAAACACTGTTATGCATGGGTTTACATTCAGCATCTTGATAGCATGAAAATAACATGACCTTTATTACAGCATGCAGAGTGGATTTGCTTTCATATATCACTACAAGCGACTGCACTTTGGCACAAACAGTCATTCATAACCTTTCTGCTAAATTAATTTGGGTACAGTCAATGAGACCTGCATATGCACTGGAGATTTTCCCCCCTTGCTTATTTTATATTAATGTCAGTTCCTATTGGCAGCCCTCAAATTGCTCAAACATTGCTGCTATCCCCAAGATCATTTTGCTTTAATTTGCATAAACCATGTGTTTAGAAGAAACAGGAGAGCATAGGGAGATTGGGGATTTGTCATGTTGAGGAGCGGCTGCTGAAGCACCGGCTCTTTGTCAAATTGTGGCAGCGATGGCTTGAATGGGATCTCCGGGCTCAAATTAAAATGAAACAGGACCAAACACCTTCCCACTGAAATTGTTAGGCATGATTAAGTTGTGCAGGAGTGATTTTCTACTTGTGCATTAATGTTTATCCTTCCAACCCCAATGAGGTGTGCAGGAGACCATCTACATGTGTTAATCCACCTCAGCTAATGGTGTTTACAAGACCTAGCAGAGGTGATGCTGGGGTCACACACTTGGAAACGTTTCCACCTTATCCCTTTAGATAACACTGTGTGTAACTTTGCACTCTTTTAGTAAATCAACTTATTTTTCCATTTTTCATGGAATTTAGACAAGTTCATCAGTATAATTATGGTTAAATAACAATAGGCAGTTAAAAACTATTCATATCCTATAGAATATAAAACAAAAATTCTAAATATAGGCTTAAATGCAACTGAATAACATCCTTTGCTTCGATCACTCATGCTCACTGATCTTGCTAAACAGTACAAGAGTATTGGCATTTTCATTATCAAGAAGACATAAGCACCCATCGCTCCTGCCAATTAACTCCAATTTATCCAACAGCTTTCAAAAAGTGATCTGAGGAAAGCAAGTGTGCTTCTCGGCAGCATCACCGGCGAATGGAGGATCAAAGTAATCCCAAGGGTGGATGGCAAGACGGCTGCAGACTCCCCACAATGCAGTGCAGCCAAATGAAAGAATGCAAATCAAGGCCTAATTACCACCAGCTTAGCATGAGGTTTTCAATTAGGAGCAATTACATTTGGTATAAATTTGCCAACAAAAGAAAGACGATTACACATCATCTATATCAGATTTTATGGAAGGGAAAAGGAGGAGAGCTGTATTAGAAGGCAGTAAATATTCCACAAAGACAGGAGCATTTAACATGCTGTGAAAAAATAATAGCTTTTCCCCCCTCAAAAGAAAATATTTCCATTTCTTGCATTATCAGTATTATAGAAGCATCAACAAGACCATAAAATGTATAAACAGACTTCCACTGCGACAGCACCGAAGTGGTACCATCTGTATTTTTGATGAAGAGTCACATTTTTCCTGAGATTTTGACAACATGCATTTAAGGCCATTTATCACCACTACAGCGAGGTAATGAGGGCATCCACTGGACTAGAGTTGCATAATTCTGCCATTACCGGCCCATTGTAATAATCCTCTGACCTCTAGCTTTCAGAGCTGATCTTGAATTTTATGACAAATCTGAGCACACAAACCCACACTTCCAACACACCCCAACAGAAAAACAGAGCAGAGAAGAACAAGGTCAGCCGAGATTGGAAGTCTCAAACGTTTTTGGGTTTTTTTTAACCCCAGACTGAAAGTTTCCATTTTAACACAAACACTGTTCCACATTTAACCTTACACCCTAAATGTCAAAACCAACTATAGAGCCTGACATTAAAGCTCTAAAGTGTTTCTTTTTTTTTATTTTGAAATGTGAGTTCAGATTAGTTTACAATGTATGAAACCCAACCATCACGATAAAGGGATTACTGTCAATTTAGAGCACACAAAACAATTTATGTCTTCTTACTGTTTACTCAGTACGTAAGAGTGTGGAGTTTCTTGCTTCTGTGTCTTGCAAAGCTTGGCAATCTCATGTTGGTCTTTCTGCTACACCTCCTTCCCTTTCTCCATCATATAGCTTTGGCCATTACAGCACTGATACTTTACAGATTGTACCGACCATGCAGTCATTTCCATCATCCATAGAAAAAAAAATTTTGTTTGTAAATCTGGAAAACACACATTTTTATTTTATTAATCAGCTCTAACAAATCATGGCAGGACTTGTTTGTTGGTTTGCAATAGATTTGAGATATTTTTTTAAAACAGAATAAAAAAAAGGAAAATAATTAATGTACCAAATCAATTTACCAAATCAATTTTTAAGATTTCAGCATTCACACAAAACTTCCTTTTGTCTGATCCTGTACGAATGGCGCTGAACTTGACCTCAGACAAAGAAATGGTCATCTGAGGTAAATCTACCACAAGAATATAAAAGTGAAGATCTATGAGGAGAGGATAACACTCAGTCTTTACACTGCTATCTGCTCTATAGCAGGAAGCACAGGTGTTATTTGTATCCTTTCTTTAGCTTTAGTTCCACAAGAAAGTGCTGGATTCTAAAGATAAAGCCATTTTTTTCCACCTTTTTTTTTGGCAAATGTTGAAAGTAGCAAAATAAATGGCCTGCTGGTCCCATGGTGTAATTACAGTGGCTGGAAGCATACCAATCTATCAAGAAGAAAAAGGAGGAGGGGCTGACATGCTGCAATAGGGTTAGTCAAAGGAGATAGCCTTTGACTAACTACTGGCCCAGGACAATCGATACTGCATCCAGGCAGAAAGGAGGGGAAAAAAGCCCTAAAAACTTCCCAAATGGCTTTTCATTCAGATATTGATCAGCACCCTTTTATCATGACCTTTCTCCACTAAGGCCATATACTTTCTTAAGGGTATATGAAACGCATAAATCTGATCGTTGCTACAGAATCCTGCTTTACTGTGAGAAACCAGGCGTAGATGGTGCAATTGGTCTTTCTGGGATGGCAGCCTCCTTCCATACTTCATAACTAGCATTCAATTACATTCCTGCACAGCAGGGAAGCATACGGACAGCACTGATGGGATGAGTTAACCGGGGGAATTAAAGATGTAAATGGGAAGCCTGTGTTGTGAGTCTGTGTGTGTACAAGGTTTATCGTAAAATGTTGGTAACGAATGCATGCATGTAATATAAAACCATTTTTCTCATAAGGAGTAGTAGTTGTCGCTGGGCTACTTCCTTTTTGTTGTAATTCTAAATGATCTGCCAAATGTCATTTTTTGAGTCTCAGTCTTCGCTTCAACACTTAACCCTGTTAACATATGGACATCATCGGTTGTTAATAAGTTTCACTATGACACTTTGTTACTATTCCCTGCAGGCGCAGCCACTGTACTGTATATACAGTGGAGGTAAATGTTATTATTGAGGCCATATTCTAGTTCATATCCATGAGCCAGACTGCATGGCAGGGCCCTTGTGGCATGTTACTTTCTGTATCCAATGGAACGCACGTCTGTCAAACATGAATGCTCTCCCCAGAGATTTTAGTAACATCTTCTTTTGTCAGAGTTGCATCTTTTCTGTCCCGGACACATGTCAATGAATGATTAATGAAGTAGAGGATTTTACATTAAAGCCGTTTAAGGTCTTTGGTGCAGGAGACGTCTGTGTGACACAGGGAGGCTGGTTTACAGAAACAAATATAACAAAGGGCAGGCTCGCATTGCTCTCTGTATGTTTACACTACATGTTTATGGCTGTATCAAGGCAGATGAATGATCACAAGTCGAGCCCTGGCTAATTGGTTTTGAAGTAGTCGGGACCTGGACTAAAGGAAACAACCATCGCAGAGACAGAGGCCACAGGCTGCTGCAGCTGCCACTCCTCAGTACGCTGGGTAAAGCTTGTGTTTAGACTGCAAGTATTTATAAGCAAAACCAAAAAAGCCATTGTCAGAAGAAAAGTTCTGGTCAAAGTAACGGACAGAACTATTTTAAATTAATTTAGGATTGTCTGACTTTGTTTTGTCCAACTTAAAATGAAAGTCGCAGTGAAATTAAGTGATAAAGTCCTGTTTTGCAGGAAAGTTATAAAAACCTGGCTTATATTCAGTAAAAGTCTGTGTCAAAGAATTGGGATGTGAGCATATTATTTTGTTTTCCTGGAGGAAAGGGTACAAATGGAATCAGATGGTTGGGTAACTCAGCAGCTGCAGTTTTCCTTCACACAGACAAGAAACACTGAACAATTTACATACAATTTTGCACAATCCCTCGTGTTTAAGTGGAGCTTTGGGCAAAGGATGTCGTGCAAAAGTGCCACTGTCTTGTCTTGATCTCCATCTCAGTTTTGATCCTCCAGTAACAAATATCTCCGCCTCTCATCCTCTGTTGTATCCATCTCTTCCTCTCCCTCCGTCTTCCTGCTCCTCCAGTGTCACGCATTTCCGAGCGTCCGTATATTCTAAATTGTTATGTTCTTGTTTCCTATGGTTATAATATCCATTGACATGCTGGAGTCCCATTTCCTTTTTCAGTCGTGCATCCACGGTACCAGCACAGCTGTAAAGTGCAGAGTATCCATAAAACACATGCAAGCCGGCGCAGACACTGTGCAGACCTCCGCCTTAACACATGCATTACATTCAGTATTATGCGCCATAATTGTGATTTAAGTCTGGAATGAAAGCGCACAAGGAGATATTTATCTGGATGCCGCAGCTTCTCGTGCAGTCATTTATTTTAGAGAATACTTTGTGATGTGACATGGATGTCCTCACTGGAGTAAGCATGACCCCCGGAGGGGAGGGGAGGCTGACAGAGTTGCAATCTTGTAAAGGTGTCTCAACAAGAGAACTAACCATGCCAACAAAGAGTGCAAGAGTTCAGTTTATTCAGCAAGAACAATTATTTAGGGATGCTTGATCAACAAATATAGAAGATATTATGGCTCCATAATTACAACAATAATATCTTATTTCGGTTAACTGTAACACCTTTTACTCAGGTTCTCCCTTCTGCAGGAAGATTCTAAATTTAAAATTATTTCTTACATTTGACATTTGGTGGGTTGTTTGAATAATTATTACAGTCAATCATATCTAAGCTCCATGTGAGTGATGTTTACACAGAGCTTGGCCTTTTATTAAAAAATGGAGGAAGTGAGCAGTTTAAGCTTTCTAGTTTTAGGGATGAAGGAAATATGTCAGTCAGAAACTGGACTTAGTATCTCATTTGGATTAAAAAAGATTACTTATTTAATACAGTAGGATCTAATAAATGTCTGGGTTTTAAATAGCTATATAACCTGCTGATTGTCTTTGTTGTAAACTGTACAAAGGAAATGTGAAGGGATTAAGAGGGCATTTTTCAACATGTTCTGTCATTTTGTGGATTAATGTTGCAAGGCATTAAGCAATTCATAAAAAAGTTAAATTTTAAATATGCTCTAATAATCAGATTACTAGATTAAATTGACTAATATTGTACCCAGTTGTGTTGCATTATTTTATATTATCTATTGCTGAGATCTAAAAAGATAGAAGAGGTATTGGAAAATGTTATTTTATTTCATTCCACATGCATTTAATGGAAAAAAAAATCTGTTCCCAATTTAGGAATCTATAAAACAAATATTGTTTCATAGTTAAAATTCATATTTCCATGACAGATTCTTTTGTATAATATCCGAGTAAAAAAAGAAAATTCTGTATTAGAAAAAAAAGCAATTCAATAAATTAAAATGAAATGAAAAGTACTCCATAGTGTTTTGTACAAACATCTTTAAATCTGCACTACTGTTAGCAAAAAGAAGGAAAAAATCTTTTCAGGGATAAAGTGGGCCCTCTGCTCTGCCTTCTCTCCCTCCAGAGCATACTGGTGGCATGACGTAGCACAAGATAAAATAGTAATGCTAATATCAATAGTTTGTCCATTACAGGTCAGCTAACTGTCCAATGGAACAGTTACAAAGCTGTTGGTGTTCGATCTCACAAGGCCGATCAATATGGAGGCATACTGTTTCAATTTTGCCGGTATTGATTTTCTCTATAACACTCCAACCCTAAAGCATTTGTCTTTCTGAAGGAAGGAAGATTTGATTTACTAAAGAAAAATTGGAGTGCACATCACAAAGATTTTTTGCCGGGCGGGATTGTGACACCCGAAAGATGGATGTCCCTTGGCTGGGAAGCCTCTAGCCTAAGGGTGTGCATTAGAGCAGCGCTGCTGCAGAAAATGAGCTGCTTATATGAGGAAGGAGGAGCAGAAGGAGACGAGCTGGTGCGCAAGGTGCATGTGTGTGTGTCTGAGAAGAGCTGCTAAGGCAGGGCAAGTTTATTTGTACAGCACATTTCATGTACAAGACAATTCAAAGTGCCTTACATAAAACGTATTACAACGGTGTGCAGAGGTAATTTAAGATCAAAACCAGGAGAAAGGTAGAAAGAAAAGATGTTTAATTAAAAACAAGATCAAGTTTAAAAAGTCAAGCTTAACAGAAACTGTGCAGATTTGGACTTTTAAATAAAAGCTATTGAAATGCGGGTAGGAGAGGTTTGTTAGTGTAACCTTTCAACAAAAACGATGGTGATGCAAGCTTGCGTCGACATCTTCGAATAATGCTTCCATTTGTTTCGCAAAGATCGGTTACATCCATAAATTGTCAAAATAAACAGCCCACGCTCCTTCAACATCACACCTCAACCTTACATCACCTGCAGCTACTTGCCTTTTAAATTCCCTGCTTTCGACATCCAGAGTGAAATACCATGGTACATTAGTCAGCCTATTAGAATGCAATAAAGAATAAAGAAAAGGTATGAGATGGAAAAAAGGAAAGAGTAGAGTCTGTCCCCAGACGCTCCGTGTTGGCGCCCTCCATCATCTGCCCTCATCTTCTCTCTCTGTCTGTCAACTTTTTCCAGGTGTCATATATATGAGATATGATTCCTGACCCAAATAAACACTGCAGGAGGCTGGATGCTCAGTGGACCCAAGTCAGGAGGAGGGGGGAAATGAAAAAAGAAAAAAAGTGGTAGTGAAAAAATTACATCTGCCATTTGTTTCATTTGTGGCCATATTTCTAGCTGTTCATTTACTTTTAAAAAAGACAGAGGGCTGGCACGCTGTACACCTGAGGCTCAAGTTGCTGAAATACATATGCGCATATGAGCAACTAGTCACTTTGTCACACTCTGGATCTGTCTATGTCCTGACTTTATGTGACAGACAAGGGTACTAAAATGATAGACAATGCCTTTGGAACCCTCCTTTGTCAATGAAGAGATACATTTGATGTAGTGAATCAAAGTGCGAAAAGACAAAGAGGGAAGAAGAAAAAAAAGAAATTATGCTGTGACAGAGAAAGACACGGAAAAAAGAGAAAGACCCAGACAGAGTAAAGACAAAGCAGGGAACGGAGAGGGGGAAATCACCTAACACCTCTTTCCTCCAGAGGCCAGGGCCGCTGTAAGCTGGATATTAAGACACAAATTGCATTCAGGCAGGTCACACAGTGTCAGAAGATATTAGACGCCTGCCGTGAGAAAACAACAATTCCCATCAGCTCGCGAGAAAATAATATTTTCATTTTCAGATTCTTTATTGAATGGAAACTTTAGGGAATACGTTTTTATGGCGTGTGAGCGGGCGGGCTCGGCTTTTACACGTCTGCAACAAAAAGGATGTAATCATACCATTGTCTCTCTGTTCCTGCATTTCATTTTCACAGCTGGGAAAGGCTTGTGGGATTTACCATTTATCTCTTTTTTTTTATCTATAGGTGAGGATGTTGCTATGCCACATGGTTGTACATGTGTGGAGTTGGAAGTAAAAACACATTTCTAAAGTGTTTGCTGTTAAACAGGTGTGCAGGATTTTTTGGGGGGCATCTTTTCTTTCTATTTGTTAGTTTTCAGCAAAGTGCAGCACCAGATGTTTCTCCCATGCCTGCATACCAAGGGCTCTGGTGCGAAGCTGCACCACCTGACCTTCAGAGTAATTGACCAAAAATATTGATGTAATGGCACAAGACTGATTGTGATTTATTAAAAGAGGGTTGCACTCCAAGGCCCAGTGCCAATGGCTCCCTGCGCCCATCGGCAGCCATTAGGAAAACCATCAATAGCGCAGCAGCATAAAGGGCCGGTAATGGGAGGCTTTTCCAGCCAGACCTCGTAGAAACACAATATTCACAGTAAATGGCATTGCCTTGTGTGAGTATACACGGAGAAACAGAAAGAAAGCAATGAAAGAAGAGAAGAAAGGGAGACTGCAAGGAGGGAAAAATATTACAAAAAAATACCCCACATCCAGATAGAAGAATGAAACAAAGAAAAAACAAAAGGCAGCTCCAGATAGCCTCCTGATCCAACGGCAAACTAACCCTCGCCAGAGGAGTCTCTGGAGAGTTAGTTCAGCTTAACAAGCGTGAGCCGGCAGCCGACTCTCCAGCTCACCATTACACACTACCTGCACAAACAGCCATCATTAGGGAATAGCTGCATTGGATTCTGCAGCGCATTTGGCGAAACAAACAAAGCGGATAAGGTTCCCCTCGGTTTTTAATGGGAGCGGGGCTTGTACCAGTAGCTTTCATCTCTCTGCCCATTCAATGCATCAGTCGACCCACAGCTGACATTTTCACCTTTGTAAATCTAATTTCACCCAAGCCATGAGGATTGGGGGATGAAAGGGAGGATGATGACATCAATCAGTGACTTGAATCTCTTTTTAAAAAGATTTTTTTTTAAAACAACAACATAATTATACGGAACATAAAAACACAATTAAACTACACTGATACTTATATCATCATGCCAGGCAGTAAACAAACAATGAGAGATTCCTCATCTAAAAACGTGAAGCAAGACATAAATGGCGTTAACATGTTTCATGTTCAATCAGACAAAACGAGCACAGCTCTATTTCTGACTATTGCCTTACCTTATCAAAGAGTTCCCCCAGGCTCCGTGTTTGTCAGTCAGGATGTTGACTATCTTCTGAATGAGCTGAGTGGCTGTCATGTGGTCGCGGTACTTGGCTGCTCGGATCAAGTGGTCACACATTTTCTCTTCATCCCGTTTGTCTGCTGCATACTGCGCACAACTGGACTGCAAAAAGAAAAAATAAAGACATTTTACACCAAAGGAATGAGCTAGACCAGACGTTACATATCTAATATCCTAAAACAAGTTACACAAAAGCTGGTTTAGTACAACAGTATTTCATACATGCATTACATATACATATTATATATATCTATATAAACTGTACTCTGAGTAAAACCAAAGGAAAGCTTAGGGTCATTTTGGTCCCTGTGTCACATTGATTAATAACAGTGGACATATATTTTCTAATGCCCTCTGGCACACCAAATCACACAATACCTACAATGCACAGGGAGGAGATTTTTCTCTGTCGGAATTTGTTATCAGAACGGGCCTTTGAACTCTGCAGTGATGGTGAAACTACCACACCTGCTGCAAATAACTATCATTTCCAGTATCATTTCAAAACCAATTTCTGTTGCACAACGATGCTACACTAATCACTCACTGTACAAGATCGTCTTCCAAAATACACACATTTTGAAGATCAACTTTTGAAGAAGCTACAATAACATGCAAAACATTACACATTTATATCATCTGTGAGATCTGAGGACAGTAGCTAAAAAAATGAAAGCTGGGGTAAAAAAAAATACCTACAGTAACTAACCCAAAGTCACGCATGCTTTACCAAAGTTAGCAGTAAATCGCTTCATAGTGGGCGGTCCTCTTGAATTCCAAAGACAACATTTCATATCTGACAGAAAATCTATTGGTATAAATCACATTAGAGGGGCTTTTCTTCAGGCTGCTTGTGCTTAATTATCAATCTATGTCTCTTTATGTGGCATTAAGGTGGGCCTTGACCTTCTCACATGCTGACCTGGGGAACAGCAGGCAGAGTGATGAGAGAGGGAGACAAAAATCTGGTTACATTTTTCAAGTTTTATAGCAAAAGATTGAACAATAAAGTAGAGAGGAAGCTTTGAATGTGTGTGGGCTGCTCATCCATTAATCATGATAGGTTGGGGTAAAGTTGGACATGAATGGGACATTAAAGGTAACCACAATGAAGGAGGAATGACTAAGCCTGACATTCCAAGCTGTGATCGCCACAGTACAGCAGAAGTTAGTGAGTATTAGTAGGTTAAAAATAGTATATTAAAACAGAAATTTCACTAATTATTTAAACAATCATAACACAGGATTATATTCATGAAGTGACCACTCGAGTATTTTCAGTATTTAAGCAGACAGCAAGTAGCAGACCTGTACAGAGTCCATTTCCATCTGTGCCTGTCTGAGACAAGTCTGCAGTACTAATCAACGGTGTGGGGTTCAAACTCATAACCATAAACAAACACTTCATCACCTGTGTGTGGAAACTGCCCAAACACCCAAACCCTCCATGCTGTAATGGGCTTTTCTTATATCCAAAGCCAAAGTTGACTACGGGAGAAAAGGCCAAATTCACTGACTCTCCCCTAAAATAACAACCAAAGAAGCTGAACTTATAAGTAACGCCATTAAAACCCAAAGCTGGGTTTGCTTGTAAGTGGAAAAGACAAGTCACTGTTAATGCCAGAGGTCATTCCATTGATGTGAAGTCAGCGACTATGCCTGGGTATTATGAACAACTTATTATGTGATGTTATTATGAAGGTAAAAGTGAATAACTTCATCCCCCATGCTTCATTCACTTCCATATAAGCCTACTGACAAAATGATAGATAGTAAAAAGGAATTTTTTTGGGGGAGGGTTCTTTAAAACAAACTCTTCTTTTATTATTTTAAGAAGTTTTTATTTCCATTTAAATTAGAATGTTTTTTTCTGAGTGACTGAAACTGTTTACTTTTTAAATAAAACCATAAAAAATGTGATAAATCCTTCCATTTTCTGAGTAAAAGCACACAGCTGGAACAAAAGATGGCCACAAACGGCCACAAGGGCACAACTAGCTGGCAGAGAGAGCGTTATGACTTGCGACACTGTAATCATGGGCAGCACCTTTCATTACATGGGCTGGCTGACGGGGGTCGGCCAACGTGGATGCTGGCTCTGCGAGGGGAGACAGCTCTGTGAAGGCAAAATGCTAATGGCCGGCATTGATCGAGTCAATTACACTGAGCTGTGTCTCCCGCAGTTCAAAACCGTGGATGTACATTGGGCTTTGGAGAAGGGACGATCGGCTTGTGAGATGGCTCAAGAATGAAAAGAACAGCATGCATCTTAAAAATCTCATAACGGCAGAGAACAGCAACACAAACGTGAGCCAAAGCATTACAACAAATGTGTTTCAGACATAATAGAATCGTACTTCAAACCAGAAAATAGCACACTTCCAGTTTTTTCAATGTTTCTCTAACAGCTACTCCATGGCGATAAGCCTTTCGTTCTCTACAAACAAGAAGAAAAAGCAGAAGAATCTCTCAACCTTGGTGTTGCACCAGAGTCAGCTTCATCTAAATGCAGAATTTGTTGTTACATGGCTTGGCTACCCCCCCTCCTCTCCTTCTGTGGGTTGAGAGGGTTAACCAGTATAATGGGCCAGTGAATGGTGGCTCATTACAAGACATCAGCCCTATGTTTATGAATTAGTGACAGAAAGGTCTGGTGGTGTTGCCGTGCCAGAGCGAGCCTTCAACACACCCCCTGACAAAACTAGGGTCGCAGGCTTTTGTCAGAGAGCACGAGGAAGAAACAAAAACAGCAGAGATGTTATTAAAGTGCTTGATTTGCAATCTCTTGACATTGGTGGCACATCACATCTACAAGCTCTCCAAGGGTGGGCTATCGCTTTACGAGAATCTCCAATTTCTCCCACCCGTCGACAAGCGCTCCCTGAGGGTTTCATTTACAAACGGGCAGAGGAAACTGTCCAGAAGAAGGCGAGACATCATGTCCTTGTCTCGTATCAGAGAATGCAAATATACAACAAATAAATTCCTCCTGGAACACAATGGAGGTCTGGGGAGGTGAGGATGAAATGAGAGCGGAGGATGGGGGTCGCTAAACAAAAGTAGATTTTGAACCAGTCCACCAATTGGTTTCAGAGAGATTCTCTTGCACTTGATCTCTTGCCCTCGAGTTTTCAAATTGCAACATAAAATGTCACCAGGGGAATTCAGACAATGGGCCAGGGAAGAAGCGAGTGAAAGGAAGAGGAGAGAGAGAAAAATGAGGGCTTAAAAGTACAATGGCGAACAAAAGTCACCAAATGACAATGCCTGACAGCCACTTCAATTCTGAAATGATGCCCCTGTCATGCAGTGCTCCCAAGTATTGATTTTTTTTTCTTCTCGCTTCTCTTGGCGCACCAGAGGGAAAAAAAATAATCTAATCCAGTTGAAACAGATCCCTGCTGCTGGCAATAGCCCAATGCAAGGAGCCATCAAGGTTAACGCAGGCGCAACACTTATCAAAGTATCTCCCCCATCCTCCCCCTCCTTCCACTGCCCCGCCCTTCACACAGTCTGTGGCCGATCTTTAATGGACTGGTCACCATGCATGGCTGGCAGCCTCTCCATCTTTCCTACCCAGAAACCTCTAGTCTCTGCAAAACCGCGCCCTGCGTTTGCCACATCAGTCTGCAGGGCTGCCATCTTTTGCTTGATGACGCATACTCCGCTTCAAGGTCATGGCATGTGAAAAATCTCAAGTGTTACATTGTCACCTGGAGATGACAAACAGTAAAAAAGAAACAGAAAAAAAAAATAGCAGCTGCATGAAAAATGGGTTTCCTAGGAATTATAATGTAGGACAGCAGCAAATCTCCATAACAATAAGAGTGTAAAGGGGTAAACACATTTAATAAAACCTAAAAGTACGTGACAGAAAAATTATAGAGCCCCACGCTGCTCATTATAACGATGACACTTTTCTCCAGCAATGCGAGCTCTACTTCAGCTGCCCGAAAGCACAAAAACAAAATCAAGAGAACAATCTTCCAGCGACTAAAGGGAGCATGTCAGAGTGAAACACAGGTAACTGTAGAGTGAAGTCATATCTCTGGGTTTGCTGGTCACACAGAATGATGGGAGCAGTGGAGGAGGTGCCTTGGGACTTCATTATGTTGACAAGCAGGACTGAGATTACCGTTGCCTCTATTGCCTACTTTTTTTCTTATCTCCTCTTGTCTTCAGTGAACCAGTCTGCACCGTACAGTGAAAAAGACAAAGCAACAACAAACTCCTGCTTGGGATATATTTTGACAATAACCGCAGACTTCTGTGGTACAGCCTTCAAAGAGTTTTGGTTCAACTTCTCCATGAAATTTCTCCTTGGTCTTTCTGAAAATATCTCTGTCTTAAAGCTGCCAAAATAAAATTTCAGAAAAGGGTACTTTTTTTTTTCATGCTTTATTCTCTTGACAACAGATTTGCCCATAATGGGATGCCCGAGCATCCAGTCTCGCTGACATACTACATTACAGTTGCGACAACTACATGACAGCAAGCTACAGTTGGTGGCAGCTATCAGTTTGAGTGCTCACATCAGTTTAATGTGGCAAAAATAGCCTCTGGGATTTGTGGTTTTCTGCCTCTCTCCTACATGTGTTTGAGTATCCTCCATTCATCAAATCTGCACTTGTTTTATGTCTCAAATGCTTGTTTGTTTTTCAACAGTCAGCAATAATAAAGATATCTCTTAATAAAGGTTTTGATTATTAGTTGTCATTCAAAACTGAAAGAAAAGTTTTTTTCTGTGAATTAAACTGCTTGTAAATGTGACATTTTAAGAAAGAACCTATTTTCTAGCATGAAATACGATCATTTACTCACCAAGAAAGTTTTGGTGCAACTTAAGCTCCTTCAGACGATATTTAGATGCGCTGGCGATCAGCATATATCCATACCATGGGAGAGTTCGGAGCTGGTTCCAGTCGGCCAGTAAATAAGGCATTATCTGCCACTGAACTCCTTCATCTTACCATTGTGTTGTTTGGAAATTCTTCTCCAATCCCTCCGTGACCTGGAAGCAGCTTGTACTTCATTTGTTGTCATCATGCTGGGGTTCTTTCAAGCCTCTTGCACAAATTCACTCCGCCCTGTGTGACAGTCGATGGTGACGGTCTACTTGCTAAGATAATAACAACATGGTCCATGTTTGTGTTTTTCCAAATCGTAAAAATAGAATATAGCGGACCTACCAACAGTACGGAGTGAATTTGCCCTTTTGCTATGGCGCATGGTAGGACGTTATCGCCGTGGCAGGTACGTGCAAGAGGCTTAAAGGAAACCCAGAATGACAACAACAAAGGAAGTACAGGCTGCATCCAGGTCACAGAGGGATCAGACTAGCATTTGCTAACACATTGGTAAAACGAAGGAGTTTTGTGGCAAATGATGCCTTATTTAGAGGCCGACTGGCAATTGCCCTGAAGTCTTCCATTATATGGATATGTGCTGATCACAAGTGAATCTAAATATCTTCCGAAGAAGTTCAAGTTGCACCAAAACTGTCTGGGTGAGTAAATGATCGTATTGCATGCTAGAACATAGGTTCAGGTTGCAAAATACTGAACTTCCCCTTTAATCAAGCTCAATTGACCATTTCAAGATAATTTCAAGTTTGTATGTGTTTTTTTTTTAAACCCTCAAGAGTAAATTAACTTTGGTAACAAACTTTAACGCAACACCGTACAAAAGAATTTAGTTTGAGATTCATTCTGACCTGCCAAATGCTTTTTATTCAACATCTGCAAGATAATTCAGAACTTAATTTTTTTTTTTCCAAATCTACGATACCCCCTCTCATTTTGAGTATCTTTATCGTATAATTACATCCAAACTGTCAAAGAATGACTAAGGACAAAAACAAAACAAATCGAGAATTTAAAAGAAAAAGTGTATCTTTGCTCAGACCCTCTTTGTCTTGCTCAGCACCATCTGATGGTTTGTGATCCAGAAAGCAGGGCTATAATAATACAATATAATGAGTTCCAGCTCAATGTTAATGTCATTAACATGAGGAGAAGGAGCAGCTCATTTTACAAGCTCAGCAGAGGAAAGACAAAGACACAGCACTAATTAGCTGCTATCATCTGGCTTTCACTGGGTCTCTCAAGTGGTCAATTCAATTACTGCATATAACAGCAGAAGATGAATCAAGGAGTTATATGAAAAGGAAAAGGCCAAGGAAAACGGAAAGGTACGGTAAAAAAGAAAAGAAATAGCTTGGGTCTCGCTCACTCTTCCCTATCTGAACCTCCTTATCTGCCCTTGTGCCCCTGAGCCCACCACATTTCATCCCTAATGAACAGCCCCATAAAAAGAGGGAGTTCGATTTCTCTCCTCCTTTCTATCTCTTGGGCTCCGTCTCCTCTCTGCTTCTGTGGAAGGTATCAGTCTATCATTTGCCGTGCTGGGCAACAACATCCGATCTGCAGATCTCCTTCACATTAAGGATCCTATTAGATAGAGAACCCTAAAAGGTAATTGGATTTCCCCCTAGTTATCTTCATCTCTGTTTCACCCTAAGCCCACTGTAATAACTTACTCCCAGGGCCAAAGATAACTCAATTCTGTCCCGCAGAGAGAACAAGTGAGAGTGTGAGTGCGAAAGAGAGAAAGACGGTGAGAGCAGAAAAGCATATGTTATGTCTCTGAGGCCCACCACTATCTAAATCAAAAGGATCCTCCATCATCACCTTCAGGGATGTGAAATCTGACAAGGAGCAAACGTAAATTTTTGATAACGTTTTGTATTATTCTAATTTCTGTTGGATTAGCTCAGATTTGTTGCCGCTTTATCATCAAACAGTCTTTTCATACTGTTTGTGCAGTTTGGATGTGATATTCTGGATATGCTGGCGCTGCATTGCCCTGCAAACCTCGCCAATTCCAGCGCAGCACAATGACATCCAAAACAAGACATTGCTGAAGCCCGCTTTGAGTTTTATTTCTCACAGAATAACAACCCACCCAGTGTCACTGCGACACTTTACACAGAAACGATGCTTTAAAAACTGGGACAAAGCTGAAAATTTCAAGGCCCCTACACCCATCCTCGGGGGGGGGGGGGTTCATTGGCCTGCTAGTTTTATTGTGGCAGTGCAAAATGAAAGCGTGGGCTTCTGCAGGCTCAAACAGAGCTTGTAAGGAGGCAAAAATCAATACAGCAATATCACAGCAAGACTTATCAGGGGCTCACTTCTTCTCAGAGGTCACTGAGGAGCAACTGCATTTAAGTGGGGAATTCAATTGTGAAACAGTTTTGGGACAAGCTGTATGGGATATCTGATTAACGACAGTTGGAACAGCGAAAAGGTGCGTGAAGTTAAAAGTTACAACCAATATCAGAGAAAAACATCATAACCTTCCCTTAGATACATTTTGGACTCATTCAGCTAACAGTCAATATAAAGCTTGATTTATGCTTCGGATTTAGATCAACACAGACCCAAAGTAGAAGACACAATGTAGTCTTAAGACAGCAATAATTAATTTCTCCCACGACTTTTCCCCTCTAATTATAAAGTCTCAGATGTTACTCAAACAGCTGCTGGATTCTGAGTATTTAGGTTAAACTAACAGTTGACCGATTATGATTTAATGCAATTCATTATACAGAAATACACAGTTATTACACATCAGTCTTTCCAAATGTTTTTATCATGTGTCCAATTTGAGGAGGCCCTCAGAATTCAAAGAGAGCTCTGATCAGTCAGGGTGGTGATAAAGAATGTCTGGTAACGAGGTATTAAGAATACTGTAGGTTCTTCAGGACTTGTGAGGAGTGAGGTCTTTGTGGATTGGGCTTGTTTCCAGCATCAAAGCAGCTTCCATTTGTATGTGCTGGTTTTCAGCAGAATGTGGTTCTGAACCAGGTGAGATATGTTGCAATTTACCTGATTTAATGTTGTAGCTCTAAGCTGTATTACATCACAATGTTGGCACTCTTACTACCTGTTTTTAAAATATAAAGATATATGAAGTGATTTTATTTTTTCATTGTAGGAACAGTGTACATTTTAAACTTTTTTTCAGGACTGATCCAACTCCTGTAAACTAATAACCAATGTATATCTGGACAAGCTTCCCCTTAAAAGCACTAATTTTATGCCTCAAAATGTCTTAGGTGTGACTGTAAACCTGTCACATTTAGTAATCTGGACCTTGGACACACAATAAACGTCCCCCTCTTTCCTCTGCTGCTGTTCCGTTCCTGTAGCTTATTGGTGCAATAGACCTTTTTTTGGAAGTTTGTATTAATAGCAATGTGTAATCAAGTCCCCCATATGTCCGCTTTCTACTTTCTTGTGTCTATTTTGGCCAATTCCACTCTAGTTTTTCTTTTAAATTATAGGCAAAATACATGTTTGTATAGTGAAGAAAGACACTGGAAAGTCATGAACCTGACACTGCAGGGATGAAACTGTTAGGGAATGTATTGAGGCCAGGTTTACCAGAGTAAAGACACCATGAGCTGAGTTACAGTTTGAGTACGGAAATGTGCTTACAACCAAACTGTTACCAATGGTCAGCCTTGAAAGATTAGCCCACCACCACATGCTAGGCTAGTTTACATTACATAGTATCTCCGACAGTCTGAATCCCTCACTTGGAAAGTACCATCAGGAAACTGCAGATGTGGCAAAAATCTTCTGCACAGCTCACTGCTAGATTTCCTCACGTCTCCAGACCAATCAAAAAGTAACTTGTGAAGATGTTAGAAAGATTTCAAACTAATTCCCACCAGAAAGAAACTTCAATGCAGAGCATATCAAGCTCAACACTTTCATGTGCCTATTATAGTGCAAAGTATCTTTAAATATTAAGCTTAGTCTGTATTTACATATCTAAGCATCAAAAATATAAATCTGAATGCTCAATTATAGCAAATAAAGCAAATAACTTCAATACAGAGCAGTGGATGTCTGGAGTGCTTTGGAACGCCATGTGTAGATTGACCTGGCAGTCAGTTATGCAATGCATACTACAAAATATTTTTACTTATTATTTTTCTGGCTTCCAATTGGACGTAAGTCATACTCCATCTATCTGGGGTGATGACAAACATGTAATGTAAAGATTAAGGACTGAAACTTAGAGCAGAAAGAGGTATAATTTTAGTTTCAGTTCAAAATCACAATGATCATGATCTTTGATCTCTTGAGGATAGTATCCCATGCAAATATAAAAGAGCCTCTTTCTTTTAACTTTAGGAAAAAAAGATATTTTACATTTAAGTGAAGTTCGAGTGTTAGGGGTAGACATGCTGGGCTTACACACAGTCAGCCCTTCAGGCCAGCATCTCTCCAGTCTGCCTAAAGCTTTTAGTACTGGCAGGTTCCTGAGAAATGAGGGAGGAAGGGTTGAAAAGGGGAGGATGCCATATCCCTGTCACTGGCAAAATACATCCCCAGTGGGAGTATAATGAACAGGATCTCAGCAGGACAGGAAAGGATTTTGAGAGATCTCGAAAGCCGAGGGTGGAGTGCAGCAGAGTTTGACTAGGAAAGGGGCAACGAAGGGTGCCCATGGGTCAGGACAGAGTTGGCCGAGCAGCTGCCTGTGAATGGCAGCGTTTGTGCTAAGAACTGCTAGGAGGATGAGAGGGAGAAGTTATGTTTCAGGGGCATGCCAGCAGTTAGACCGAGCTAGACGCACTGGGATAAATTAACAGTACAGTGTTTGGTTAGTGATACTTGCCAACCATGATCTCCACCATCAAACTCCGTCTGTGTGTCTGTGTGTTCATGATTAGCCACGGTTATGTTTGAAAGGTAAACACTAGCCCTCTCAGTTTGCGGTGACACTCCATCAAACCTGATGGACAGGTCTGCAGCAGTCATAGGATCCACTCCTGTCTGCTAATCCATGAAATCACACACTATAAGATAATCAGACCACATCTTTTGTTGCAGTTTTAGTTATATTAACCTAAATCCCCAAATAGACAAAGGAAGATTTGAGTGAAACTCCTGTAAATATAAGGACACAATGTTTTTTTTAAATTCTAGTTATTAATATTTATTTATTTATTTTGGTTTTCTGTGGGGGTCTCAACTTATCTAAAGCTGGATCTATTTTCCAGTTCATCAGTATATTTTTAGATGTGTCATCTGGAACACACTTCTGAAAAGCAACGTTGATCAGATTTCTCAGGGGACCAACTTTGCCACTGCTGTCTAAAATGCATGACCATTATCAATGCTGAGCACTTTTACAGTCAAATGGTTTTATAAACTGTTAGAAAAGAACTTTTGGGTTTTTTTTGTGAGATGATAAAATGAAAGATGCATCAAGCTGAACCAAAAAAGTTTGGGTAAACATTTCAATATTTTTGTCCATCTAATACAGTAGGACTTAACTTTGCACAATCTTACCTCAAATTCTGCGTGTTTATGTATGTCTTCAGCCCTCTGTCGGCTCAGGATAAATTCAGCTTCATTAGCCACACGAACCAGGTGGTCCTTCATGGTGTGACTGAGAAGTCTGGAGAAGAGGGGCAATGACCATGAATACAGGGGAATTTCAAGTGCATGTCATTACACAAATGTTAAATAATACTATTATTATCAACATCTACAAGTGGTAAAAACTCCACATTATTCAAAATATCACAAAATTGTAAACATGCATTAAAACAGTGATATCTGGCAACCGTAAGAAAAAAAAACAGCCATGTAACATCCATAAAATGCTGAAAAATAACCGTGCAGTATTAGCAGAAAATCTAATTTGGGAACAAATCAGATCTGATTTTTCCTTTAACTAGAGTCCAGGTGCTAATTGATTGGGTAATGATATGCATCTGACAGGAGGGAGGATCTCTGGCCTTGTTGCTACATATGTAGCCTCTTCTTATCAGTGTTCATGAAACATCCATGTTATGTTTGCGTGCATGTGTGTGTGTGTGCTGGTTTTGAAAAAAACGAAAAAATAAAAATAAAAAACTACAGCCCCACAGGTTAGGACTGTGCAAAGTGGAACAACAACAGACTAGAGGACAGGGAGGAGAGGTGGAGGGCAGGCTGGGAGCTGGCTGAGACTAGTGGGATAGGAGTGTTGAGGCCAGGGGACAACTGTAACCTAAGCCTGCTGTTTCAGCACCGTGCAGCAGGGGAGCGGAGGCGCTGGGGCCTCTCTAACCTCCATGGCCCTATTCTGGCCCTGCTATCAATAACCCAACCACTGGCCTTCTTTATGGTGCTAATGATTGCACATGTGGATGCTTTCCAAAGCTGGTATGCTCACTAACCTTCAAAAGACAATCAGAAATAACTCAGAAATTAACGCAGTCTATTACACAAGATACTCGGGATGGAGTGCAATGACATAAAATAAAATCAGGGGCCTTTTGTAATTCATTCCATAATGATTTTATTACTATGCCAGAAAAATGTTGAGAAAATTTTTAGAAAAGGTATTAATTTCAATATAAAGTTGAATAAATAGTTTGTACTTTTTCTAAAGTATAAACAGTGAACTATAAAGTACATAGCAGCCAATAACATCACCCTGACAATAGACTGTTTAATATTAATATTAATTATTTCATTTTAAACTACAGTTTCATTTCCTTTAGGCATGGTGGCTGGAGTTCAGGAGGAAGAGCCGTCCTCAACCAACTGAAAAGTCAAGGGATCGTTTCCAGGCTTCCCCTGGCTACATGCCGAAGTATCCTCGGGCAAGACACTGAACACCACATTACCTCCTCATCTGCCAACTGAGGTTTGAATGTGTGTGACTTGATGAAGCACTCAGTATGTAACCATAGCAGTGTATTACTGCATGCATGTCACATGCCATGTCAAAGGGCTTTGAATGGTCAACATATGATTAAAAAAACTCCTGTACAAGTATGGTCCATTTACCATTCCAGTTCCATGTATTTATGTGCACAAGTATTTGCAGGGAAGTGAAACCTTCTATGGCAGCCTTCAAGTTAAGTCAAGAAAGCAGCCTAAGCCTTACAGTGAATTACAAATCCTCTTTTACACAAGTCAAATGACTGCACTGCTAATCTTGTTAGCATTACTATGGATTAGTGTCCTGCCAATTTTAAAATCCGAGGATCAATACAGGGAAGTGAGTCCCTCTAAATCAAAAACTGTTGAGTCTAAAAAGTACAAGGAGGTGAGGAGTGAATGGGAGTCCTTTATTAGAGAGGGATGTGGGAAACAAGATAAAGAAGATAAACAGCTAAGACAGTTAGACAGAAGAGGTTATTACAAACAGATAAAGGCTCAGCTAGAACGGCGTGAACTGACAGACTGAGAGTGAGGTGAGAAATCAAGAGTCATTTCCACAGTGTCACAGAGCAACCGGCAATCAGAGTTCCTGTCACCTTCTGCCCAACCTGGCTCCTTCTCCCAAACTCCTAAGGGACGTGCAAGTATCGAATGGAGCCTCCACGTCACAGTTTTTCTAGCCTCACTCTCTCGTCTAAGCCTTTCTACTCCCCAATCATTGATTGTCATCCAGAATCTTGAGTAGCCACACCATCACAGGGGCCTTTGGGATCTTAGGAGGCCTGGGGGTGCTGTAATGTGATGTGAGCATGGAGAAATTGGAAAGAGGCCAGGGAAGAGGTTGGAGAGGTAATGGGGTGGTGCTATTTAAAGAGAGGACAGCATTTAGCAAGTCAGGGTGACCTACCTGCCTTCGTTGACCAACTCGATAAAGGCAAGTCCTGCATTCTTCTGGATGGAGTTCTGCCATTCCTGCAAGCAACAAAAACAGTATCAATACATTGCTGATGAAACTTCAACTTCAATTCCGCACAAGCTATTACAAGAAACAGAAAGTACATGAATACTAAAAGCTAAATATCACCTCCAACAACATATTCAATGGCTTGAAGATATCAGGAAGTGGTACTCAGGGCAATCTTTGGAAAGAAGTAGAAAAATAATGCTCTATTTATGGGCCTTTTCAGACTGGGAAGGCTTTATCATGTCTAAAAGCTCTCATGGCTAATACATGTACCAACAGCGTCAGTCAGCAAGGGCTACACAATCGGTGAGCAGGAGTGAATGATTTCTGTTGAAAGTGCATTTATCACAAGTAAATACACAAATTTCTTCCTCTCTTTGACTAGCGTTATGGTTCAAGGTGTCAGTCTAAACAATCAAACCGCAGCCATGCGCGACTTCAAATCCTCAGCTTGGAAGGGGACAGCGAAAGAAGGGAAACTCAGCGGTCATCGTCTCTCATGTTCTGTTTAATATTTCAACACCTTCAACACAAGCGTCAAAAGAATAATAAAGCAACAAGGTCATAGGTGCTGTCTGAAACTTGGAGCGTTTTTTCCCTTTCTTCCTCTCAGGGGAGGGGGGAAAAATGTGCAAAAAACTTTCATCTTGAGGCAAACTACACATAAGAAAAGGAAAAAAACTCAACATTCCTTTCATGTTATGCAATTCTTCTTAAAATGGAAGAACAGAATGATAACCCTGCAACACATTTTATTTTTCAGTGTACCACTTATCAACTGAGTATCAACCATGCAGTGAAACACACAATGGCCATGAGACCAAAAGTTTTAAACTCAGCTGTCATCAGCTCTTGCGCTGATAGAGGAAACCGTGTGTTTATGTAGAGACTAGTTTTTCAGTAAACCTAGAGATCCCACTGGGAGTGGGATATCAACGCTACAAGGAGGAAGGAAAGATCCATTTACAAGAATTTCTAATACAGAGCCAGACATATTTGTACATATGTGACGAGTTTAGAAACCATATAGCTTTCTCCCCTTTTCAGCACAAGTATATAGCCATCAAAACCAATCACACGCCAAGCCAAGAGAACCATTCTTCTGAAAATGCCTACACACCATCCCTCTGTGAGCAACTGCACGTCCCACAGAAAACAGCATTTACACTTAACCTCAATTCATAACTGCTTTTTGTCCTGCAGGACCATATTGGCATTGACCATGTTTACAATACATTCCAAATAAAGAGGGCACAGAGGGAATAGAAGTCTGGATTTGGGAGTGGAAACAGTGTGGAGTACTGGCAGAAGGCTTTGTGGCTGAAGCCTGCTTCGGAGGAAGCGTGTGAGAGCAGCCTTGGGGCCTTAGTTGAAGCATGGACTGCAGTTGAAGGGCATTAACCATGACTGCAAGACCAGCTGTGGGGATATTCTACACCAAGACAGGTTGCGCTAGCCAGATTTCAAATAAACACAACAGGAAGCCAGGCTTAAAATAATAAATGCAACCTGTTGAGATCAGAAAATCAGCGACAAAAAAAAATGCGTTGTTTCGTTTAAAAGGTTTTCATGGCGCAGACTTGGGAACTGTTTCTTCGGCAGACGTAACTATAGAAAACTGACAGATCATGACTCTCAGTTTCTAAATAAGAACCGAGGCCATTGGCATTTTGTGGACACAGACAAAGGTGATAGCAAGACTAATGGTGTCATTATGGGCAAAGGAAGGTCTCCTGTAGTTGAATTAAAAAAAGCAATGACCCTGATCTGAGGGACATCTCCAGTGACAAAAAGGGAAAGGGGACAGGTCAGTGATAGAATATTGGATTTTGGCTGCCCTGGTCAGCGATGTTGCAGCTTTTATGGCCGCGATAGGGGCCACAACCACAGCACTCCTGATGAGAGGATACAAGCAGCCATTTGTGACCTCTCACCTTTAACCTGACCTCGAAACATATGATGGGGCGAGAGAGAGCGCTTCCTCTTGATCCTGACTTGAAACTAGTCAACAAAAAGATATTTTACGGATGTTAAATACAGCTGACAGGAGCTGTGTTTTGTTTTCCTCTTTCATGCGTGCAACGGTGAGCATGAATGGAAGCTTGACTATTCATGGAAATGCCTGTTTAAATCTGCAGTCAATAGGACAGCTCTGTTTGGTTTGTGTTCCATGATGATGGCATTGAGTCTAAACACACATGCCATGCACTTCCGTCATTACAGCTGATTATCCATAATCAACATCTAAATATACCACTACCACTAGTGAGAAAACACAGACCTCCTGAGTAAAATCACCTTTCAAACATCAGGCTGGCCACTACACAAGGAAAACATTTTCCAATGCTGAAGAAAGAAATGTCCCAGCTCACTCAAAATAATAAATAAATCAGCTGCGCTTTTTAGTGGCATCACTCATAATCACAAGTATTTGTTGATTTGAAAGGCTGTGGGAATACAACTTTAGATGGAGGACAAACGCATCAATCCTCGTGTCAGATGTGGCAGCAAAGCAGAGGCAGAGCGTAAGAGGCTCAGAGCTCCTGCTTGCCGGGGGGGGGGGGCCGCCCCGGGGGGGGGGGGGGGGGGGGGGGGGGGGGGGGGGGGTG
>JAVQJG010257526.1:0-31514 GCA_036024015.1 Craterocephalus amniculus | reverse complement strand
AGTATTTGATAGTGTTTTGATTATATTAATTATGATTATTTTCTTCACCTGACATCCAGCGATGCACAGTGACTCAGTCAAGGTCATGCTACTCAATGTTTAGAAAGTACAGATGTTTTTATTTACAGTGTTATTCCAATAAAGCTTTTGATGGCAGTCCTAAGCCTCTTCTCATACTGGCCTGTGCCAGATTTCTCCTTTTATTTGTTACGTTTTTGCTATTCAGACAGTCTTGAGCCATCTAGACAGCATGTTTCTTATTCGTTTGTACTACATGGAATGAAATGTATTAAACAGTTCAATAATCAGAGGCTTGTGGGAACAAATGAATCATTGTTTAATATATTTTATTGATTGATTCATTCAGTTACTCAGACATCTATCCAGTAATTAATGAATGAGTCCGTCATTCATTCTTCCTTTAGTGAAATCTGGAATATGGTTGGGCAAAGTTGCATAAAACAGAAGTTGTTGATGTGCAAACAGATTTTTTTTAGTGGTGTTCAGATGTTGTGATGATGGCAGATTGTCCAGCAAGATTATAAAAGCCTAGTTATTAAGAGTGAATAACCTGTGTTTAAGGTTACCATTTGTCTTTGGTTCCAGATTTGTGCTTCATTTAGACAGAAATACAATAATTTGTGCTTTTTAAATCAAGATGGCTTTGTAATAAACTTAATCTTTTAATGAGAGATGAGAGTTTATTACAGTTTGAACTTTAGGTGGTCTAAAACAAACCATGATGAGCCTGCAGTTTGAAAGCAACTCTTCATTTGTCCCATCATTAGGCAGAATATATATGTAGAAAATAAACTCTAATAATGCACAGCCACTGCTTCTACATTTATCATGCGAACATTTCAACATTTTTTTTCTGTTGGTATTTATCTTTCAAAGCAAGCGTTTTGTTTATACGATGGTTTTTAAAAAGAGAATAAAAGTGGTGTTCAAGACCCTCTGTTAGGCACTTTTGAATTCATTTCCATAAGTAACCCTTTAAATTCTTGGGGAAAAAAATTCAATTGGAAAAAAGAAAAAGCTTCAAAGTTGTTCTGCAATTTCAAGCATGAAAGCGTTTAAGATAAATTTTTTCCCCATATTGTATTGCCCTGAAATTAAATGACTGAGATGAAATATTTCTGACAGAGACAAGAAATCCCTGGGGTCCAGTGAGTCCCGTAAGCCCTCAGCTTCAGCCAGAGCTATGAAACCATGACCAGTCTGCAACATCTGTTGCCTTATCTGCCACTGTAGGGACCCTGCCTTTGTTTGAGACGTCACACTCGGTTCTCCTTCAGTTCTAAAAAGGCATGGCACTTGCAACAAAGATGGAGATTCATTGCTCACAGCTTTGATGCTAACTGTTGAATTGTTTCGTTGCAAAAAAGCTGCCACCTTTTATGTCTTCTGGATTGTCCCCTGTAAGGAAGCACCTCTCACTCAGTGTTGCTCTACATGGCCACTATATTGTAACACAGCAAAAACACGTCTTTCATGTCCTGGTGGCAAAACAGATTAAATCAGCAATCAGTTATTTGTTTGCTGCAGGATCTTCTTTCACAGCAGTGCATAATCATCATCAACTACTCTGATACCTGAAACCATTTATGTGAGGCCTAAACATGAAGATTTACAGATTGTTTGAATGGAGTAAAACAGAGAAGAGGTATCATATCACAAGTACAGTATGTGTGTGAGTGGGTGTTTAGGAGACAGAGGGTGATGGGGGCAGAGTTCAGCAGGGGGCTAAATTTAGAGCAGCTCCTTGGTCCGCTGCAGATACACGCATTGCATACATTCTGTTTATAGGAGGACATTTGTTCTGTCTTTGGAGATTGCCACATTTGGATTACATAAGGGCTTCATCTAGGGACGCACATACTCTGCAGAAATTATGAAATTAGTGGTTATTCTTTGAGTGTGTCACTTTCATTGTGTTGTTTCTACATATTCATTTTCTTCCCTAAAATCCGCCAAATCACAATAATGGGACAATGGAGTGAATTTCCAGGTTTATAAATGTTTTTCAGTTATATACATATTCTCTGTCTATTCAAGCATTTTTTTTTCTTTATAGTTGTTTTAGAAAATTGCACATAACATCAGTTTAGAGACATTATCTTGCAGAAATGCTTTCTTGATCAAGTCCAGTCTGTTAGAAAACCCAACATTAACAAGGTGGTGAGAAGTGCATGTATTTAAAACAGGAACACTGATCCTGCATCAGATGGAACACAGTAACAAATATGAACAATATATCATCCATGGATGTATTTCTATGAATTTAAATTTGAGAAGACGGCAGATATAATTTGTCATTTGTCAAAATCTTCAGAAGCCACATGTACTTGTGGATTTTTTTGCTGATCGTAGCCTTATAGAAACAAAATCTGTGTACAGGCAAGCTTATACTCATGAGTAACTACTGTCATGACTGTGACGAACATGTGGAAATGACAGACCATTGTCAGGAGCATGACCTGGAGAATGGTCCCTGGTACTTTTTAAAGGGACACAAAGAGAGAGATAAAGTCCGTTTGACAGAGACCTTAATAGTTCTGCCCTAGTGAATAGTAGTTGTCTAAAGCAGTTTTATTAGGTTCGGTCCTACTGTTATGTACAAGGGCTGCAGCAGTTTTGCAGGTTTTCAGTGTTTCCCTGTTCCAACACACCTGAACCAAATTTAATCGATCAAAGAGCCTCTGAATTTTTGCACAATGATTCATGAATTTAATTCAGGTCTGTTTGAGCAGGGAAACATTGCAGCCCTCGTGGGACCAAATTGGACAGCTTTGTTTTAAAGCTTGCCAAGCTATAAAGGACTTCCCACTCTGATTTCATGTCATCCATAGAAAATGTCTTAAACAGCCCCCAGCTTTTCTAGTTTCCATACTTCAGTCTGAGCTATGGGCACAGAAACCATCAGGCTATTTTCAACTCGGTTGCTTCGTCTGTGTTCACATGGCAGCTAAGTCTATAGACTGAATAACAGGTAGACGGAGACCTCCGAGCCAACCAGTATATTCACTTTTACTGAACATGCAGTAAAACAACAGTGCCTGCATATAAAGAGCACAGTCATATGAACTCACCCTGACTGAACACCAACATTAGATCTTGGTTGATGTGTCAGACTGGGCTCTCAGCCACCATTAGTAAAACACCAGGTCATCTTTTTGAAGGATGATGTTCCATCATCTCAAAAGCACTCCATAGAATTTAAAGAAATTTATGTCAAAGCACAGTAAAGCGGCTCAGCCAGCAAATGATTTTACCAGTGCTTTCTGTAAGCTCCTTTACACCTTTCTCAAAATAGTCGCTGACATAAGGAGTTTTGATATAATGCATCAAATAAAATCAGCACCATACTATAATTCAAAATAGATTACAAAAGCTAAATTGTAATGAAGATGTAACAAATGTGTTTTTGCTACAACAGAATGAGGCTTTATTAGTAATTCTGTTTTACAAAGCTGTTTATTCAGAAAGTGGCTTCGTAAGTAAAGTGTTATGGCAGGTAGGATTTTCCTGAAAGCCCCTCACCTCTCTTCCTGTTTCACGACAATCAATTCAGAGCAGCTGCATTAAGATTAGACTAATCCATCAGGACGGCCTGCATTATTTATCACCTGAAGTCCCACCATGCATTTGAGGGGGATGCTGGTTCAGAAATATTCCTTATAGTTCTAATATGTTTGCAGCTGCTGCGTGTGTAATACATGAAAGGGAAAAGTGCAGAATGCTGTTACTCATATTTCTTAGCCAAGAGAAACTATTGGATAGTTAAATGTGAAATATTTTAAAAGGAGCGATTATTGCAAATATTTCCTTTTAAAGGGCACGCTGGGGGTCAGATGTCTGAATATTTTATAAGATGTTTTGATGATGTTGTTGCCTTGCTGCAATGCTTCTAAATCTGGACAGGATTGCTTTCTGTGCCTCCTTGGAGATCTTGACCACACACATCGGTGCATATCTGTTTGTATCTTGGCACAGGACAGACCCTGCTTGAGGGAGATGCATCCTCCTGACGCTTGCATCTCATGAGATACTCGAACATTGTTTGGGTCCTGGTTGCATGCTGTATTAGTCCAAATCTGCTTCACAGTTTGAGAAGGGCATTTTAGTGCAGGAAGGGGACCGACTGAGCAGCCATAGGTGGGATGACGTCCATGTGCCTGCTGTCAGGCTTATGACACGAGCAGTTTGAGTGGTCAGGATTTTGTCATTCTCCTGTCAGTTGGAAAACACGACTACATTGCAGAGAAAAATGACAGGAGCTTTATTTTACATGCAGTTGAGGCTTTTTTTCCAGAATGCAACAGTAATTTTGACTAAAACTGCTTCTTCATAGACATTGCTTAGCTTTTGTCTATGGAAACAAACAAACCGAATTTTTCACGTTATTTGTACGGGTATGTTAGAGGAGGGGTTCATGGTGATTCTGCCCATGTGATAGTGAAAATGTCCGTGCAGAAGCTTTGTTTTGTGGTGCTTGCTCAGTGTTTGCCCATGTCGTTAATTGTCACCTATCAGCAAGGCGCTGTTCGACTGTTTGTTCCGGGATGTCGTCTCTGTCCTGTCTTAGGTGCGGCCCGCATGAGCTGTGCTGTCCCCAAGGGTCCTGTCCCGTGAATGTTGCCAGACCCATATTCTAAAGCGCGTATAAAAGAGTCCCAGTCCAACTAGAATCTTACTGAGCATTTATTACAGAAGTAAGATTGCACAGTACAAGCTAACAGGCCGGGGGACAGCTGAGGAGAGCGCTCTCTCCTTCCTTCCCACTACTTTTATATAGCACATTGACTCCTCCTTTCCAGACCTCGTGACCATCGGCTTATTAGTTATTTTCCACTACACCCATGGTTCCCAAACTCCTGCCAGAAGAAGCGTTTGGTGTCAGAGCCGTTATGGATTCACGTTGAGAACATACGGATAGAACAAATTACATGTATTTATTAATATATTAGGTTTTATAAGCCTTGATGAAAAAGTGGCCGTATTTATCATGGCACTTTTTTTTTATTCCAGTAAAATGCACTTGTGATAACTGCAAAGCAATCATAGCGTGTGGCTATAATGTATATTACTATTCAAACCTTGATGTATTTATTTATTTTAGACATAGTTGGGTTCATATAAAACAAATAAAAAAAGTCCTAATTGTGATGTATGATCAGGGCAACGCAACATGAGATCTTTAACATTTACTTCCCAGTTTTTAATCTTTGTTTGGGAGTTACTTCAGGTTTTTTTTTTCCAAACTCCCGGATTATCCATCAATACAAAGGCTGAGTGTATTTCTTCGTTCATAGCAGCATTGTGCTAAATAACATAAAATGCTTTCTTGCAACATTCCTGTGAGACTGGGCTGAGATCTAATAAAGACAGAGTTGGAGTTCACAACAAGTGTCTGAATCCAGTGTTGGACATTATCTGTGCATACGTATTGTGTCCCATGAATTTGTGGTTGATAAAGTAATCTTACCTTTTAGACTGTCCCATCACAGCCAGTGTAATGGTTGTAATCATCCACTTAGATTATTAATGTCGCGTCTAAAGCACAGCTGGGTTGGGTGGAAAATACTGTTGCAGCATGGAGGTGGAAATATTCTGTATTCTGAGATATACTGATGTTCATAAATGGATCGCTGAAGGATTTATGTGATTTTAATGATTTTTTTTTAGGTTTACATGAGGTTTTATTACACATTCCCTAATGATCATAGTTACAGGGTCATCCTTTTTTTTCTTCTCTTTTTGTAGACTCAACCACTGTCTCTTTGCCTGATCATGTTTTTAATACTGTTTTAAATCAAATGGCCTTCTTGATTTGGATTTTCCTCTGCACACTATTTTAATGCTTTTAATTTTTTATGTAAATCACTTTGAATACAGAGCTCAACTCAGTTTTATTTATAAAGTGCTGTAAGACAACTACAGTTGACACGAAGCGCTATACAACATTATGCCATAGAAATTATGCCATACGCATAAATTTGACTTGCCTTTGCAGTCTGTTATGCACGTCAGTCATGGGGGAGAGAGTGCAGCGTGGCCACAAATGGGTACTAAAGCAATACAAAGAATTCAGCTTGGTTTATTAATGCTTATTTGACTCTTGCAGAGGAAAAAAAAAGTAAAAAGCTATGCTCTTTATTCATTTACCAACCTTGGTGAGATTGCATTGTGACTGTGACCATGTGAGTAGGTAGTCCATTCAGACAAGAGTCTGACTCATTCAGATGTAACAGATTAATGGAAAAGAGTAGAGTCTGAAAGAGGCATTATGGTGTGTTAATTTCTTTTTTTTTTGATGGTTCACAATGATAATTGTGGGTGAAGATTTGTATCATATGTGCTTAATGGGAGATTAAGAAGCTTTTACTGGCATTGAAGTCTCAGACAGCATGTTTCTTTTTCGTGAATGAGAGCACCTGTTGTTGTTCTGTCATTTGGTCATAGGAAATGTCCCAGATTACTGGGATTAACTTTTGGCGGGGTGTGAGCAGCAGGAAGTGATCCTGAACAGCACCTCTGCATTGATGCTGCAACATAGACGAGCTGCAAATCCCATCACTGTCTGCATGGAAAGGAGGTCCTCTGTCAGACTGAAGCGCCCCTACGATGGATCATCTGCCATGCCATTTAACGCAGACCTCATGTTGACCTCTGCGGTTAAATTAAGCCCTGTTTTAGTGTGATGCTTTGCACAGATGACCGCTGAGCTCAAGGAATTCCCGCAGGCTAACATCTAGGGACCAAGAGAATGCTCTTCCATATAATTCTGTACCCATAAAGGGATATTGGTTTTATAATGGCATTTATCCCATCACCTTTAGAAATAACTTTCTTTTCTTCTGAAAATAAGAGCCAGTGGTGTGATCAAGAGTCAATGTTTGTAACTTATGGTGATAATGCACAAGTCAAAAACAGCTGACATTTGGAAAAAAAACCACCACCCACAGTTGCAATCGGCAATTTCCTGTTTTCACTTAGCCTGTGCGGGGTGAAATGTGTAGATAGACAAGCTATAGGGCGTATATGAAAAGCAAGCAGCCTCCTACATATTTCGCTGAACAAAGGTGGCGTGAAATTTATCTCATGAACTGAGTATGTACTTTCCATCCTGTGTCTACATTTTAAAGGTTTAAAAGGCAGGAACTCTGCAGATGCAGACAAATGGAATTATTGAGCAATTTCCAGTGAAGTTTGCAGACATTTTGAAGAGTCTTCAGTTGGATAAATTAAGCTTCCAAGCTTTAATGTTTTACTCCTGTAGATTTACTGACCCCAATCGCCCCTTTAGTACATTAAATCATAGTAAAATTACCAAATCGCTGCATTCCGTTGCATGAAACTCACTCGTGGATTACAGACTACTGAATAATCCTGGTCATGATAAATTTCAGGTCCATCATCTCAGTCATCAACATTAGTTACAGCCATATGTATGTTTGTAAGCCCGAGCCACATATGACCTCTGTGTGTGCATGCACAGTATTTGGCCATTCTGCTGTATTAGATATGTACAAAGGCTTACTACTACACAAGTACTCACACAGGGTTTTAAGTTGAGAGTCATCAAGGGCAACATGTATGTCAGCTTCTGCTTCCTGAAAGCATTGCGTGTTGGCTGTCAACTTAATCTATAGAGAAAATATACAGCTTGATGATTGTTGTTTTATTGACTTTTGTCACAGATTCTGTTTATTTCCTTTTCCTACATATTCAGTTCAGTTTAAATGAGGAAATCCATTAACATCGCACCGCTCGAATCATTCAGGATTGAATAATAGGCTAAAATATAACCAAGCTGATGTGTAAGAACGATCAACAGTTATATAAAACATCTGCTTTGAGTCGTTCGTGTCATGTCATTGTGTGTCAAGAGATAACCCAAATGCAAGCATCTTCCCAGTTAGACAGGTGTAAAAGTAAATATAGTTTTATTAGATGAAGAAAAGCTCTACTAAAACAATACCAGAGAAATTAATACAACATGCTTGGCAGAGCGTTACTGGAACAAAATCAGCCCATGAGAAAAAAACAAACGTGGCATAAAACAATTTGGCAAAGGACAAAGAAAGACTTAGAACTATACCGAGGAAGACTAAAACAAACAGGATGCAGGCGAGGCGACATGCAAAGTAGGATGCGGAAATAAAACAAGAGGCCACATAGACCAAACGTTTGCGCTCTTTGATTACTCAGATATGTCATGTATGAATGGTTCCTCAGTAAATAAAAATGAAGTCATTTTAATGTCTCATTTAATTATGTTGTCCAAGAGTAAGTTTGAATTTCTTGCGGATGAGTTTTTAAGTCATATCTATGAAGAAGCAATGTTATAAAGAGTTTGCAAACTCTCAAGCACCATCTGACATAGCAGGACCTGATGGAAATGTGACATGGTGCGATAATAGAAGTCAGAAACTGAAAGCAACAGGGAGTATGTTGGTTCTGTTGGACTTGAAGGCCGTCAGTAGGCTGATGGGTTAAAAATGTGACAGTCATTAAAAAGGAGTCCGGTAACATAAATCCCATTAAGCTGGAAATATGCACTTTGTACATGACATTTATATCCAAATTTGTGTTTACTGCGAATTTGTTGGTTAATCTTTGTCTGAGAAAAACTGCAAAGGAAATCAGTCATTCTGTCATGCCACAGACCGCAAATGAAGAGGAGCAACACATATAATGGACATTTATGTGCAGGCATATTCGGAGCCTTTCAAAACCAATACGGTGTCCCAGTTGGTCTGTTTTCGTCTTCACTCCTAAACTAATAAAGGGCACTTCTACTTCTTCTACGTCACAATGCTGGCGTGATGTATCTCCCTTCGTTTCTGTGATGTTTATTCTTTCTGACCAAAAGAAGATGAGTGGGTGAGGTGAAAGTTCATCAAATCAGCTTAACTTTTCTTCATCAATTAGAAAGGGGTCTGCTAGCTGGGAAAGCATTTTCTCTGATGGTGATCAGCTATGACAAACTAGTATGCAGTGATAGAGGAATTAAACTCTGACTGACCTGTGTGTTCTTCTTGCAAACGTACTGAGAGAATAATGCTCTCTGGAAAATGCTGCTTTTCTAGCAGACATCGAATAAAAGGTTTACCTTTCAGAGGTGAACGCCACTTTGGTTGTGGATCAGAATGCTTTTAAAACTGAGAGGGTTTGGTTAATCCACGGGGAGGTGCCCCTCTGAACATTACTAAGGATTACAGAAAGATATTGCAGCCTGAATGCATTAGAAGTGTATTAGATAGCTCCGTGATGGAGCAAAGACTAATGCACAAGCTCTGAATTACGGCGTAATCTGCATTTAATTGCCATGAGTTTTGTTTTGGTAATGGCATTATCTAATGGAAGAGCACTGGAAGAGTTTGTCTACAGAACGAAAGGCAAGGCAGATGGAAAGGAAAGAGCTGCTGTTACAGATGTGGGACTCCCACTTTGGGGTGATTATGCAGTGTGGTAAACTGTGTGCATTCTTTTCAAAAGCCTGATTGCACAAAGACCCTTTTTGCAACAACTGAGATGCTTTTCAAATCTAAAAATGCCAAGAATGCACAAACAGGATTTTGATAGAGTGCAGCTGAATCCTAGAAATTATACTCTTTGTTGTGTAATAGGGCCTTAATCTGAGAGCAACTTGGTGCTTTTCAGCTAATTTGATGATTTGTAGTTTGTTCCTGTTACATTGCATACATAACTTACACTGGAGAAATTCATCTATATATCAGCTCCTGTAGTTTCTGTCTGTTTGAAAGACCTAAGGGGTTGCTCTCTGTGCCATTTTACCTTTTTCCATGCAACATTTTTGACTTTTCTAACATTAGCATTTTGAAGAGGAGGAACAGCTTGTACCAGCTGCCTTCCATTTATTGTAATGAAGTGGTTTTCTCTGGCAGAAAATATTTCATAGACCAAAACGATTTGTTATTTTGAACTTAAGAAGAAAAGAGAAATAGGATAAAATGTCCCAAGGTGAAAAAGGTTCCTAATTTTGGTTCTCTGATGGAAATCACACTTTGATTTTAGAACTCCAGTGACTAAAAACAATAAAGCTTCGTTTCACAGCCCGGGCTTTATTTAACTGGCCTGTGGATGTGTTGTGGCTTTACTTCCGGATCACATTGTTCTGAGTTTTATCTTGCCAATCCTTAGACATTTCTTGATTTATTAAAGACCAATTGATTCTTTTTGTTTTTACATCGTGGCAGCCCATCTACACTCATCTCTTGTGTCAAATAAGCTTCACCTTAATCAAACATATCTATCAAGGATGTTTTATTCCCTGTTATCTTGTAAGGTTTTACTAGTTATGCTCAAAGAACACTTTTCTTTGTATTGAACTAAATAAAATCAAGACTATCCTACTTAATCCCTCTCTAAAACATACACAAAGTCAGATGAGCTCTTTCTCACAGCTACTCTGCTGCTGTTGAATTGCCAGGGGTCTACCACAGAGATTCATGGTGAGCTGCTAGACTACAGTTTTGGTCTTAGTATTCATCATCCCGATAGATCTGTAGTGCCAACCTACCTTTAGAAAGCAGATTAAACACTCAAAACAAGTGTTACCTCATTGATTTCTCTCTGAAAACAGAATTCATACAGAATAAGTTACACACAAGTGAATGATTTTCATTGTTCACTATTGGGTACGGTTGACATCTTGACTTTAATCTGGTGTGAGTCATAAAACTTGCAAATCTGTTTAACAAATAGCCATTATTTTAGCGGTAGTACTCTCTAAAGTTTGAATTGCATTATTTTTCTATCTGTTTTATGGAAATTCAATGAAAAATTCCCTTGCCTTAACTATGTGGAAAATACTTCAGCTCTGTTTAACAGTAGTTTACAATCCTTTCTTTGGTAATCTCCCTTTGTTCTTCTAACAGATGCATAAATGCCTTGTTAATCCTGTAACAGATTGCTGAGTGTTTTAGGGCCCATTTGTCTAAAGATGAAATGAGACTTGAAAGACTTTAACCATTAAAAAAAACAATGCTGTTTCTCAATATATCTGCAAAAACTGACCAGGTTTTTAAATGGAATGAAGAGGCAGCTTGTCTTTAATGCTCTCAGTGAAAGTGAGGAAAAAAAGGATTTCAGAGATAATGGGTGGGTGGGGGGACTGAGTTATGCTCTCAGTGTTCTTTCCTGCTCTTCCATTTATCCGTAAGGTTCAGCAAATAAAAACACAAAGACAAAACAAAACAGCAAGATCTCAAAGTCCAGAGTGTAGCAATTAGGGATATGTAGCTGCATGAATTACAGATCACCACCAAATAAAAGCATTAATTTCTCTCTACCAGTCCAAGCTTTAATTAAATATGGCAGTTTCTGACACATGGCAACACAAACTGACCCAAACTTGGGTCATCTTGGGGACACATTTTAAGTTTAAGAGTAATAAAATAATTTATTTGTATTTTCATGCAATTCCAGACTAATAAACATTTATATTGGACTCATAATACATTATCTTAATCATCACATTTTGGAGCTTGCTGTTTGTTTTGACATTAATGCAGTATATAACAAGTTAATGATTTGACTGATAAAGAGGAAATTGGTTGTCAGCTGCAATCTATGGAAGCTGTCAGTGTAAGAAAAACAGCTAACAGGTTTTGTGTAAAGTAAGTTGTTCGATAATATGACATAGCTACTCCTTTCCTATGCAGACAGGTACAGACCCCAACAGTAAAACAAATGATGTGACTATGTAGTCTTGGCAGAATATATGACAAGTTTTCTAGAGTTTGCTGAGTCAGTATATCAGGGCATTAAAATTCTTTACAATGGCATGGTGCTCATATTGAATTCATGCAACAGAAGTGTGCATACTCCATCACTGCAACCAGCTGGCCAGCTGTTTCCAAAACTTCTTTGAGAGAACAGTCCCCCATCTAAACAAACCCTTCAAAACCACCCAAAACACTGACTTTTCTGCTCAGAGCTGCACTGGAAAACAGTACAAACAGCACCTTTAGCATTTCATTAATAATTTCATCACTTCCATTAAAATTCATTTCACTTTTCATGTGAATGGGATACTGTTTCATATTGCTGGATTACCCTCAATTTGGTTTTGTTGTGGGTTCTTTGAAAAGCAAATGGACTCCTAAAGTGAGATGAGAGCTCTTGCTACTGTCCACACCATGAGACAGCATTTGTATTTGGCCTTTAGGAGTGAGTCATAACAGATATAATATGTGAGGGGGGAAGGGTGTTGAATCTGTTTATTTGGTTAGGAGAGGTGTTTCTGTCATAGCTTTTATTAGGAAGCATCTGACATGGAGTGAAGTGTGCTATACTCCTTGGCTTCAGTACAAAGTGGAACGCCACGTGTGTCTTTTTGCTAAGCACACAGCCTCTTGTCATCTCTTTTGTTTACTGTCTGTATGACTCTATAATCCCTATATTTAATCCGCCGCTGCTGAGGATTAAGGCTAATGGAGTAGGACATTCTTTAGACAGTCTTTTAACAGAGGTCTTATTGGAGAGGAAGGATTTCTCAGAAAGGTGCATGCTGGGATTGAAGTGGTACAAGGTGCCAAGCTACTGTTGAGAAGTTGAAATAAGTTTCTCTTTTAAAAGATTCGCTTGCCTCTACTTTATATTGCTCTTACATGGGGTTTTAGTCATTCACAATCCTCTGTGTCTCAAATTTCATTTGTATACGTCATAAGGACACAACAAACATGCTTCATTTACCGTGCTGCTAGACATGTCTTATCAAGGCTCCATCACACATACAAAGAGTTTCCTTTCTGTCATTATTATTCATATCTGCGCATTTCTTGGTTGAACATAAAGTTCACAGTCTGAGACTGTGGATGTAATTGAGCGATAGAAGTGAAAAAAATCCTCCTTTGCACACATACTGTAAGACTAAGTGTGTACTTTAAAGACAATGGCATTAACAGCTATCATTACTTTGCTGCTGAGCATCGGCAATAAACATAGATAAAATACAAAACAAGGTATCTACTTCATTCCATTTTATTGTTGTGTTTTACTTTACATCTTTTAATGAATGATTTATTTTGCGGTTGTAAATATTTCATGGGATGTAATAAAAACATCTCCATCAAGCTTATGCGACATCTGAAGAAGAATATCCATGGTTACTTTTTCTTTCAATGAGCTGGTGGAACTCCCAAGCACAAATGATGGTCAAGGTGATATTTGTCCTGTTATTTATTCCAGATTGATCCTGCCATGGTTTTCCTGTAAAAACGTAAGAAGGGGTCCGGGCGTCAGAATTTATTTATATTATTTTGGGAACATGACAGATATGCCATAGTTTGATCCTGCTTGCTAAAAGCACAATTAAAGCTAAAGAAAACTAGCAAGCTTGCAACCAACAAAGTAATGTTGTTCTATAAATTTTACAGCTGCTAACCCCTTAATGCAGGGTTTGATGTGTAATTATGTGCATTGATTGGTGTTAAGTGGTGTCTGCTTGTACTTCACAACCCAAACAACCAGAGTTGCCAGCAAATAATGCAGTTTTCCTGCTCCTGAAATATAAAAAGAAGTTGTAAATCTATAAGTTGATGTCAATCATGTCTGATGTCATTAGAAAGTTTTCTTAGTAGATCACTTTCAAATCATGAGACAGGTTTGAAATCAGTTTGATCACCTTTAAGCTGCAAAATATTTCCGGGGCAAATATTTTGACGCTTGCTGTTTGGCATCTTCGTAAATCAGGGCCGTAGTGTTTCCTCTGCAGCTGAGCTGTGGCAGTAATATGACCAGATTCCAGACATTCTGAGACAGAGTGCAAAATATTCTGTGATAAAAATCTGTGTACACTGAATTGCCTTCGCACAATTGCAGAGACAGTTTCCTTTGCAGTTCATTTAAGTTTCAGTGATGAATGCAGAAAATCAGGTTTTGTTAGTGAGATCTTGTTTGCACAGTTAGAGAAGTAAAGTGAAGTAAAATGAAAAATGCCTCATGGCAACTGAAGAACAGATGCAAAAACAAAATGCAACCTCAGGATTTTTTAATGATTCCTTGTGTGTATTTAAACATCCCACAGCTGGGCACTGTTCACTCCTACACCACCTCTCCTCTGCAAAATCAACTACTTCCTTGCAAGCACTCTGTCAGCCTCATTTAGCCTTCCTGCCTGTTCTTAGCTTTTACGCAAACATGGTATACACATGCCCTTTGTGTGGCGTTGCAGCTAATCACTTCCGACTTTACAATCACAAACCGATGGCCCAATGTTCTTTTTTTATATTTTCTTTTTGTGCCACCAACCTCTGCAGTAATGCTGACACTCACAGGATCTCTGGCCTGTGCACTTCTTTTATTCCTGCAACGTAAAATAGCAATTGAGCCTATTCCGCCTGGAGGGACATGAATGCGTGACATATAATATTGTAAGGAATGGGGAAATGGTCGCAGAATGAGGCAGAAGAATTGTCCTGCAAGAGCTTTGGCCTTTCCCCAGGCTTCTCGGCCCTAGAAAATGCCTGCGGCATTGTCGAGCCTTTTTAAGGAGGCTCTCCCTTCAGAAATGAACTTTGCTCAGGGCGGTGGTGGGGGAGATAATAATGCCTTGTCAGTGTGTCTGTGTGTAGTAAGCAGGACAGGAAAAGGTCAATGTGCAGAGTCTGATGGAGGAGGTTTGTTTTACAATGGGTACTGGGGTAGTTTTGTGTCATCTTTAAGTTTTTTTTTCCCATTGTAACCCTTAAATTTAAAAAACATTTTTAAATCTCCTAATCTGGAAGTTGCTGTGAGCTTACTTACCTTTAGACCTTCATGCTAGATGGCCAGTTACACACTGTATTCATCCCGAAAGTGAGGAACTGGGATATATTTGTGCAGGACACATGGGCCACAAGAGATCTGGGAAGTAAAACAAATTCTTCATTTATGCAAGAAGAGAGGAAGATGAAGGAAGTGAGGAAAAGGTTTTGCCAGACGACCCGATTTCTGTGGAAAGGCAAGTTGACAACCAGCATGAGGTCATCTGTAACTGAGCGCTAATTTTAGCACCATCACCCTCATCTTTCTCCTCACTCTTTTTCCCTACTACCCTACTACCCTCCACCCACCCCCCCACCCCCCATCACACCATTTAACACCGGCTGCTGCACGCCTCCCTTTCTGTCAGCCGTGACTTGCTGGTGGTTGAAGGGCGGCACGTTCAACAGCGTTGGCTGTCTGTGCTTTGGTTTGTGTGTGAGACTTTGATATGCTGCGTTGGGTGTGAACTCGTGTTCTCAGACCTGACCACTATATCTCTGAGTGTTGACATGCTTCATAGCTTAGGTCATATATGAAAAAAAATCTATAAGCCTGAAGTAAGTGCAAACCAGGTCATGGCTTACACTTATCCACATGTCTGGTGCCTGACAAGCTATTTGAAAATGGGAGATTTTTTCCCTTCAAAACAAATTTTTTGTCCCTGCTGACATCTTGCTCTGTCATGTGATAAACTTAAGACACTGAACAGGCTAAAACACTTATGGAACAGTTCTGATGCATATAGCTGCACCAAGCTGCACAGATACTTTAAAGACATGGCCTCTGATAGTGGTCTGCAACAATGTTCACAAACTATAACTTGGAACTGTTTTAATTCTAAAACAACAACCGTTCAACATTAAAAATAGAAAATAAAAATATTATTTGCATGAGAAAATGTATGTGAAATTGCATGAGATAAGACAATCGTCTGAGCCCCATATTCAGCGCTGACAGCCCTGAGAGCAACGTTATCCCAGTTGTTTGAAGAATGTGTAAACAGACGCATGCTCCGTCTGTCAACATCGATATTTTTGCTGGAAAAATACATCATAAAAGATGACAACTTGTTTGGTTCAGGTGCTTTCACCAAACAATTGTCTGGTCTAATCTGGTCTATAATGCAGCCATTGAAGTCGCTGAAAATGCCATGCGATTAAGTTTTTAATCTGGCATTTCTCTGTTTCACAAATTGACCATTGCATAGTGCTCCTCCTGTGTTGCTGAGTTTGAGTTCATGCGCAGAACTTGTGCTCTGCAGTTTAATATTACAGCTACATCAAAGCACTGTTTGGAAGCCGGTGGTTTTGTGTTTGGTTTTTGTTGTGGTGAAGCTGAGGGCCACCATAGAATTAATTATTGTTAGGAGACAGATTTTTTTCAATGACTTCCAAAGTAATCAGACACACCTGACCACTGAGTTTGTCACCAACTTGTCACTTTTTTAAAATAATGTGGTCAGTTTCTGTCTTTGTGTGGCACATCATTGGCTGTCTGGTACTGTGCGATTAATCATCTTTTAATGTCAACCACTTATCCAGGCAGTGTGACATTTGACAGCTTTGCCGTTATGGAACACACCCATTTCCTGACATGAAATCCGTCGCTGCTTCCTCTGCACAAATATCCTCCTTCCTGCTCTCCCATTATTGGTTGTTATTATCTGTGGCAGGAAGTTTATAAGACAATACAGTCTGACATAAATGCAAATTTCAGCGGCTTCTGTCATCATCCAAGCAGGCTGACGCAAACAGAAGATCTCCCACTTGTGCATACACTCCCGCAGACGGCCACGGATCAGACTGCAAAGTTCATCCATCGTGTGCTCCATCTGAACTGAAATTTGCTCGCTGTAGCAGACCTTATTACAATCTGGCAACTTTAGGCTTTTAATAGATATTGTAAGCTCCAAGAGAAGAAGAAAAATGTTTTAGATGGATTTCTATCCCAAATACATTGCTCTGTACTTAGCAGTTTTGCTGTATAAAATCACATAGGGATAGTATTAGCAGCAGTGCTTTGCTGTTAACATTAAATACATGTCCATATTTGGCAATATTTTGTTTAGTTAACCAAAGAAGCAATAACTTACACTTGCTTTTCAAGGCCTACAACAGTACCAAACAAATGTCAGTGTAGGCTTGTTTGCATTGCAGACACCACAGTCACATGACCATGCTATTTGCATGTGTAAACCTGCTTTACTCTCCTCTGCCTTTTGTGTGCAACATTTATAAAGGATGTGGTTGATTTCAGCGGCTTGCTGTGTGAGGCGGCCTCCTCATAGCTGTGCTCCCTTTGCCTGTCTGGGTTATTGCATTTTCTCAAAACCACAGAGTAACTGTCAGAGCTGTTCCTGCTTTGGCATTTGTTGCATGCTGTTGTGACAGTGAATGAAGCTGGAGCAACAGGATTTCTTATAGTTCTTGTGCTAACAAATATGGCGAGATGCTAAGACTGAACCTACTGTCAGAGCGGGAGAATAGGGATGGAGACTGTGGTGGGAAAAGAAAGGAGAAGAATGTGGATCAAAGAGGAAATACAGGGAAAGTAAAAAAAAAAAAGGCAATTTTTTTTGTAAGTGGTAGTAATTGTGGTGTAAAATCTTGGGGTGTTTCCAGCTTAGTGGTGAAACGCCTCCTCTCATATTCACACAGACCCACTCAGTGGCAGGCTGTGGGGTGTAATGTCCTGTCTGACTGTGAGCTGCAAGAACCACATTAAGTAGATTTTCTGGCCAGCTGACCACAGCCGAGGGAGCTAAAGGAAACATAATATGAAGAACAGAAGTCTGCAACAGGCCGCTGTAGTTCGACAGTCCTAGCAAGTGCTGCATGTTTCTTCCGCTCATCCTTCTTGGGCTTCTTTTTTTAGTCTATTTAACCTCAGGTAACATTAAGGTTTTATTTTCTCATCAGTCATATGCAGCTATTATTTTCTCGTTTTCTTTTTGCCCTCGCTGCAATATGTGGCATTTTATCTCTTTTTGACCCTTTCTCTCTCATGCTCCGTGGCTCTTTCATCGCATCGAACATTTCCATTAAGATGTCAACTTTCTCTTGCACTGCCTGCATTTCTTTGCCCACCCTGTATTCACAAGGTCAGAGGTCCAGCTCTCTGCTTTTTTAATCTTGGAATTCTATACCTGCTACTATCAACGTGTGCAGTTCAGAAGGATTGTTCCTCTCTGACGTCCTGACAAATTATGCTGCAGGTTTATAGTCTATAAATAATGTCTTGTCATTATCTTTTAACATTTTACCTGTTGGTAGAACTTCATTTATTTATCTGTTTAGTTTAGATAAACATACATATATTTTGTTTATATTTCATTAGTGAGATTTAGACTGCAGTTTCCTGCAGAAATGTTTCCCACAGTTGATGTTGCTCAGAGTTTGTGCAGTGCAGTCATCCAGAGATTTTATGAGTAAGCAATAACTGTAACAATAATGGTTAAAAGATTACTGCAAAAAAATGGTGAAATCCGCTTCATGTACTGACATAACTTATTAGATTAATATTTACAAAACAATATCTTATCAAAGAAGTATTTTGGGAATTGCCAATTTCTGGATTTTTTTATGAAACGTATAAAGAGTGGGTTTGGTGTCATGCATCAAGCTGGAATGGCTGCAATGAGGGCAGAGCCTTGGTGTACAGTGTTGATCAGGTTATGTTTGACAAAACTTTCTTTAAAAAAATATTATGACAACTTTACAAGACTGAAGGTATTTCCTTGATTATAAAGCACATGAGCAGGGCAGTCATTTTCTTGATTCACTTATCTGAATTAAATCTGGCCCATATTTCATAAAGAGTCCACTTTAAGCTGTGATAGGCCTGGGCTTCAATTTTGACACTTGTTTGGGATTTATTCTTTTTTCTTTTTTAGTTGTATATTTTGTCAAATGTATCTCAAAGCATGTTTTGATACACCGCTGCAACAAATGTGATAAGAATCAGGCTGTTTACCACCACACCCAGCAATCATGGATTGTTATTTATAGCTTTTCCCATGCTGCACCCCCAGGGATGATGGAGGGGTTTTTAATATCTTGTAACAATGTGTGCGCTTCCTGTCTAAAGACCCGTTCATGCTGTGCACTAAAGACAAAGACAGAGCATTTAGTCAATCTCTTGCATCCTTTACGTGCATAATTTGGTCTGTTTTCAGACAGCTTGCGGGTGCGTCCCCTGATGCAGTAAATGGAGCAGTACTAGCAGAAACCATGCGGGGAAATGTGTGCAGTACAGCTCATGTTCAGCCTCACAGGCCGCTACAGTCCATTGCGCTGCCTCTTTTTGAATCTCTTTCTGAGAATCGACGTTGTCATGATCGCCTTCACCGTCAGAACGCAGACGTGGACTCTGCACTGCCTTCTGGTGTATGTACCAGCTTACAACCTTGGAGCAGAAGTATGAAGACAGAGAAGTTTTAAGACAGATGTACAAATTTATGCACCTAGAGGGAGCACACTGTAAATGGGCCTTAACCATTTAAAAATGGAGTGGCTGCGTTCCCAATTGGCATGATCCCGATTAAACTGTCATTAAACAAAAACTATAATAGCTAGAGGGATCTTTTTTTTTTTTCGCTGAAAGTTAAGGCTCCCTCTGTCATTGCAAATCGATGATGTCATCACATTTCGTTACGTGCAGTACAAAACAGCGATATAAATTCCAGGTGGAGCCAAGAAGTTGCATGAGAGTGGGAGCAGTCGGTGGAGTAGCTGCAGTGGTTGTCAGACAGTTGAAGAGAGATAGAGAGATGGGTAAAGAAATTATATTAGTCTGTAGCCTTTAGTGTAGTCGAGATGGGTTAACCTGGTTTTCAGGAGGCTAGTATTCATCACAGTCAGTCAGTAGTTTTAGCAGAAGTTGTTTCTTTTTATACCAGGCTTAGCATTGCATATTGTTATTACTTTTCAGTTTAGTTTACAGTGGTGTAGATTAGATAAGCACGGGCATTGTTCCCTATTTTCTTTTCTTTTTTACATCAGGAGTCAATGGTGCAGAGGAAATACTCGACAGAGCAGGTTAAATAGGCCACGAGGACTTACAGTACATAAGCCTACTTGCAGAAATAACACTCGCCATTGTTAAGAACACTGAACAGATTTAGACTCATGCTCAGTAATTGGATGGCAGTTTATGTTTTTGTCTGGGACATCATCCTCCAGATTAGTGGGGGGTTACAGATGCTTGGAAAACTTGTGCAGAAAACTGTAAGTTCTTTTTCCGAGAGTTTTCTACCTTTTATTAAAGTGCCTTTTGTATTTTTTTATATTTAAAACAGCGGAACTGGAAGATTTGTCATCTCGTCTCATGGGCTACGCTTTCTTGCCTGTGAGTTATTTTGCACACTGGCCTCGACTTAGAGAAATGAAGTGTTTTCAGGGATTCTGAGGGTGTCGGAAAGTAATGAAATCCCAGTATGCTGCCAATAAAGAACTATTTTTCACTGAAACGGTGTCACAGTGTTTTCCATTTATTGGCCTGCTCTGTCATAGTGTACAATTTATAACCTGGAGTAATATCAGGAGCTGCAGCGACATTATCAGAGATCAATGTTTTCGGCTCCATCTGGAGCCGTAATTCAGGAGGGGAAGATCTACTGTGTATGGAGCATTGGCAGAGCTGCCTGTAAAGATGGAAAGATGTTACTAATGATGGCAGTTCACTTCAGTTCTCACTCCTGACTCCTCAACTCAAGGCTCCACTGTTACTTAAATGTGTGAGTGTGAATCAATGTTGCCAGTTAGAGGAGTTTCATATATCACTTGAAAAGTTAAAATTATTTCCTACTTCCTTTTGCTATTCTTGTTGGCATTTATATATGTAAATAGTAACATTAAACCTAATGTGCTTAAAATTGACATCATGAGAAAGCAAGCCAAATATCTTAATACATAAACATTGACATACATACAAACTCATCAATAAACATGTATACGTACACAATGCACAAATGAACATACCTACCAATGAAAATGCAGAAACAGTTACATGTATAAGTGTGTAGGAGAGACAAAAATGGCAAAGATTATAGTTTGAATGAAGCCAGTTTGTTTCCAAAAACTGGACCGCAGTAACTGGAAGCACTGTGGTCAGACTTCGATCTGATTCTTGGAGCAGCTTGAAGACCTTCAACTGTTGACCTGAGAACTGATCAATTCAGGTATAGACAGTGAGCAAGTCAATGATTTATTAGGGGGGCAAGTCATAAATTCAAACCGTGTAACAGAGCAGGGAAGCAGCTCAGACACAACATCACATTCTTCTCCATGAACCCACCGTCTTCTGTGGGTGTTTTAAAAGAATCCTCTCCTAATTTGCTCCTCTTCCTGTCGGATGTAATTGGAGAATGTTGGGAGAGAGTGGATGAAAAGCTTGAGCTGTCTTTATTCTTTATTGCCTGTCCTCACAATTGAAGATTTGCATGTCTCATTTCTACAGAAAACTCCAGTCTTTCCAGGTTACTTAAACTATACACACACACATTCGTTTAACAATTATATTTCTTCCCTTTATTATTGCATCCTGCTTCTATTAAATGTCGTTGATCCAAAAAAAGGCTTGGGTTTGGCTGTACATCACCAGTTCCACTAAAACTGCTTCTGACCCAAAACAGGCTTCCTAATTAGCCGGGTAGATAAATAAAAGATCCCACTGCTTATATATTTCCCACCCCTGCACTCTTTTAATAGTACTCAGCACCAAAACTGAAAATTGTACGTTAGGGAAGTGTGATGCAAAATTAAAATGTAGACCAAAGAACAAAATAAATTGGACATGAGAGCTATTAGATGGCGTTATTAATCTGCTCCCAAACTAGTGTTTTCGGGGATTTAGAAACAAGAACTGCAGCGCCATATTATAGTGTTAAAGGAACATGACATAAATAATGTATATGGTTAGTGTACAGTATTTAATAATAAAACAGAGTTGCTGCTGCAGGGAGTTACTGTAATGCATTGATCAGAATTAAAGAAAAGAAACCCAGTAGATCTTGTGTGTATTCCAAACGCGCAATGAAATCACTGAAAATGGCCACAGCATAACCAAACCCCATCATACTCACTCCCTGGTTTTAGCTTTTCAGGTGTAGTTCAATGCTTTAGAGCACAGAATTTAAAGTGACATTTACAGCACAACCTAAAACCTCTTTCCCTGCCTCACAGTGGACTCAGAGATGTGTCTCTGTGTCACTCTGTTAAGGTGTTTCTCATTATGGAGGGTTTAAATGTCAGAGCGCAGCAGTGAATTATTGATGGGGATAAAAATTGATCCCTTTATCATCGAAACAAGGGAAGTGTTTGCTATTATCATTGGAAGATAAAATAAAAAGTGGCTGTCTTGTCACAGAAGTGTGCTTACTTTTCTGACTAGCAGAAATGCCAAATTATAACATTTGCAGAAATGGATATTCAGCTTATTTTTCTATGTGATTTCAGTTTTTTGCATAATTCCAAAGCAAATAGTCATGCACAGAGCTCAAGTTAGTCATTTGCAAAACTCTTTAAAAAATAGGTTAGTTCCCCTCACTTTCATTTATTTTTAATTTTTATTATTATTATTTTTATCTCAGTTAGGGTTGCAATAGCTCCAGTTCCTGCCTATTGCTGATGGGAATATTCTCAGAGTGAGAGGATTGCATGGCACAAAATTACGCTGTTGGTTCATCATTTGTGAGAACTTCTACACCGAAAGCTTTCAGAAATAGTTTCTGTTCAAACTGCAGATTTACTGCTAAATTATTTCCACTTTTCACTCTCAGAACCTTATTTCTCTAATAACTAGCGATACCAATCTTGTTTCTTATCTCCCTGGGTTGTGTTTTCCTTGTCCTGCTGAGAGATTATAGGCTGTGCTCTGGATTAGTGCTGCCTTTTCAAAATCCCATTAAGACTCTACCCTATCAATTACCTCAAATCTCTGCCAGGGCGAGGTTACTCGTAAGTTCACTTACTAAACCAACAACCACCAAATTTCACTGTAATTAAGAACAAATTGATGTTTACTCTTGAAGTTTCCAGTTTATGAAAAACATACACTTTGAAGAATCTCTTGTTCAGTTTTGCTACAAATGCCTGGTTGTTGAATCCTCAGTGGAGACTTCATACAGAGCGCATTTAGTCTGTGCAGGTTGATAGGTGAGTCAGTCTAGATCAGTTTCTGAAAGGAACAACACTACGCTGCTGTGCTTGTGTCTTGTTAGAACAACCATCTAGAAATTCAGCAGAAATGTATCTTATGACAGAGGATTGCAGTGCAAGCTTTTAACTCCAAGCCTCACATGTCTGCAAACACCAAGCACAGTGCGAGTGTTTGACGTGCATTTTCTCTGGAATGGGATATTTAATTTTGTCTGTTTACTGATACCAGTAGCACATTGTCAACATCTAACATCTTCAGAGAAATTTAAGAATGAATTCTGCTGTTTCTGGTTGCAACCCTTCCTGAAAGGATGAATAACTATGGGGTAAGAAGAAAAGATCTATATGCTTGGGTGCATTTCGGCTGCGGAGGAGCAATCCAAATGAAAGCCTGATGTTTCTTCTTTCCTGATAGCTCAGGGTTTGTAACAGGAAGCAAGGCCCAGCCCTCTGTGCCTGCTGAGAGAAAAGCTACACGGTTGTTTTAAGGTTCTCTTCTGGAGAAGAAGTGCAGCAGCCTGTGTTTACAAAGGCATTCTTTCATCTGCTGGACCCTAAAGCTAAAGCTTTGTTCTGCATGAAGAGATTCTCACCGGGTCATGACCTCTGAAATTTTGTTGATGATTTATTGTTTTATTTTGTTCATTCATTCTGCTGAAATGAATATACATCTAATAAAGAACACATGTATGCAAGGTTCTTTTAGGGTGGTAATATTTGCAGCTATGATGTGTAAAATTCTTCAGATCGCCTGGGTTCTGCACCCACAGGGGAACTGTGTGTCTATGTCTATGATGCTAATTTTGAAAGAATATTGTCAAAAAGTTGTTGCTCATTTAATATAAAGTTCAAAACTTTGATATTAACTTCAGCTGGGGCTAATTCTCCCCTCAGATACGATTTTTTTCAACAACAGAGAGTAACATGAATATAGAAAAAGGATCAACTCTCACTGGTGTGAAAATATTGTATAAAATATGACTTGACTTATGTTCTAAGGTATAATGTTTCAAATGTCAAATGTTTTGGAGCCATTTTTGCCATTTATGCAAACTCATTGTATTTTTGTCTGAAATTGCAAGCTGATTGTGAAGTAATCATGATCGGTATATTTTTTACTATAGTAAAAAAAAAGAAAAGGCAAAAATGAAGTTTATGCTTTTTAATGGGTTTTGACTGAATACAGATGTGTTTCAGTCTGTGTTTGGTTGAAGTTGTTCCTAAAAAAGTCTACAACACTGTGGATCACTGTAGTTCTTGTGGATCCCATTGGATGTGGAAGAATTCAGCAGTTTCCTCCACAGACCTACCTCGCTCCCACCTGACAGGCAGTGTTGTGACAGCTTGAGAATACAATGCTGTTATGCAGTCATCCCTGAAAAGCTGGCTATGCTGCTTTACGTCCCTGCCACATTCAACCTGCAAAAATGGCCAACATTTCAAGTTCGAGTCTAAAATATTTGATAATTCTACATAAATGAGCTAACAACCTCTACTTTGAAAAAAAGCTGTGACCTTCACAACCTCATAAGCCTTTAAATTAATCGTCAGTTTATCACAGCCATAGTTATTTAATGATTAATTCTTTCCTTGTTTTTTATTTGACAAAAAATGGTATAATTTTTTGGTCTAATGTGAAATGAATAAACAGATGTGTCAACCAGCATCCAAGGTGGCTGTTCATGTTGTGTTCCACATGACAAAGTTGTGGCATCACATGAATGTGTCCTTGTAAATGGTCATTTTGCACAATAACTACAGCTGTGCATAATGAAATGGTTGAGGAAACACAGTGTGAGAGGTTTGGCAAAGCCAGGTCAAGTTCATCCACTCAAGTACTTCACTGAAACTACAGAATTGTTAAAAACGAGAACGGCCTCATCTGTCTGTGCTCTCTAACAGACAAGTATTCACAGTGATCCAATATTGAAAAGTACAGAGGTAGAGGTTGTTGAATGTAAATGTTTTGACAGAAGCTGTTAGATGTTAGAAAAGCTTTATTGACATGCACAGCTAGCTTTTCATATCGCTTTGTTCCTCGTTTCCTCTCTGTGCAGTGAGCCTGAGCCGTTTTCTCCCATATACACCCTGCATCATGACAGAACAGAAAATATTGCTGTCAATACGTAAAAATATGTCCCTCTCATACACACCCAACTTTAATTATAAAGTCTCAGTGAAATATATTTTATATCTGCGTAAACCAATAAAGGAAACACGTCCAGACTTTACAAGAAATCTCATAAACTGATGTGTAAACTTATTCAACCAATTCCAAGAGTGACATCATGGGAAAGTCATAGATAGACTTTGGATAGACTCACATCAATGTGATGGCTCAGCGCTTATTGGTAGGAGGGCCTGGTGCTTGGAATTGTGTGTGTGATATTGTGACGATCATTTGGGCACACACACGCGTTGTCTAGTGCTTGATTGGTGGGTATCTTAACAGCCACTTGAAAATTTGATCGGTCCCAATTTTTCATTATGATCTTTGCTTGCAAAGGGAAGTAATAGACTCAGCCAGCAATGGAAGACTTCATTCAATATTTTGAAGAAAAATGACCACCGATCTTCGTGAATGTGGCATAATTAAATGCTGATATGGATACATGTAAGTCAAATGTTTGGAATATATGTCATTATCAATCTGCTTTTCATATTCAGAGATGGACAAAGCATTGGAAAATGTTTAACATTAATTAACATTCAATAATTAACCTATTCAGATGGCAAACATCTCTCCACTTTGCCATAACTTGTAAGCTCCGCTATACATTACAGTGTTACTGTTCAAGTGGATATTCATTATCTGTTGCTTTGCTTTGTTCTAAAGACATTAGGAGCTACTGAATGATTCATTTTGAAGCCCAAAGCACTCTGGATCTTTCAAACAAGTCAGTCATGCATGAAAAGACTTTGCTTTACCTGAAAGGACTCATTCAGACATTTATCAAGAGCCAGTTAGCAGAGAGCAGTAGCTCTGAACCAAAGAGCACATACACACACATATACCCCCCCACACACACACACACAAACACAGACTCACACACACAGACTGTGCAGTTTAGCATACAGCACTAGTGTAATGATGTAACAGAACAATCTTCTGCATCAAAACCCATCTGTGTGTCATCACTGAAATCTGTTTGTAATAAAAATGGCCTGTGCACCTGGTTCCCTTCTGCCCTAATATTAAGCAATCGCTTGAGTTGTAGATTAAGTGATCAGTAGTCATTTAAATAATAATTTATGTTAAATTTTTGCTTTCCTAATAGAAAGCTGTATTTAAAATATGTACTTTCATACCCTGACGCTACTTGGAACAATTTCTAAACCACTGTTTTAATAACAAAATGGATAGAGTCTAGAAATATTGAAATGTTACCATAAAATGGAAATCAAGTGGCTGTACAATCATTGTTTTCAGATGATGTGGTTCACATGTTAGAGGAACGAGTCTGATGAACAGCTAAAACTAAAACGCACCCAACTCAGTATGGACTTATTATTCCTGTAACAAATCATCTTACTGTATACTGTACCCGATTAAAAAACACTGTTTCCATGAACCACACTTACTAATCAGAATGTTGTAAAAATGGTGCATGATGCACATTATACAGCTCTATGACGTACATGGAAGATTAAAAACATTGAAATAATTCTTAAGTTTACATCTTGTGCATTAGGAGGGATTAAACATATTCCCTTATTTGTGCACATTAACTCCTATTATTTCATGTGTGATTGAATTACTAAAAAATACTAGCATCTCTGTCTTTGCTTTATGTTTCTGTTTTATATTCCATATATAACCTGTTGTTATACTCACAGATTTTTTAAAGGGTTCTATTTTCCCTTCATTAATTCCACATCTACTTAAACCTGAGACACATTCTGAATAGAGATGAGATGATTAGTTTGCGCACAGCTGTCCACTGCAACACCTCTAATTCTGATGGTGGTGTAATAAAGTTTCCCCCATTTCTGCAGAGTGCAATCAACATCCTCTTGACCGCTCTCCCTTTCAAGTGTCTTTTATCTGAGCAGTGTGCCAATTATCTGTGGAGTGTGCCAATTATCAGCAACACAAACACATATAGATTTTCTACAAATTCCTGATTTAATTACGGAGCCTCCTTTCTTCAGCTCAGCATCAATAAAGCCTTTTAAAATACTCCCGATGTTCACTTTTGAGAAGAAAAGGAAACTGTCTTTTACTTAAATCTCTAGAAAGTTTAGCAGGATTTGAATATCAGGAGCGTGAATTTCACATTATATTTTGTGTTTTAAAGACTCATTAAAAACATGCACTCGGCACACATTTATGGGGAAAGTAGGTCAGGAAAACGGGCATCGTTTTATTCATTCTGTATGAGGGAGAATATTCATGAGGCTGCAGTGGAAAGACATGTTCTTCATTCTGTTTGAATCAGATTGAATAAAGAACATAAATATACAAACTTTAACATACAGTTGTTTATCAGACCACGTTAGCGGTCCTGTCTGTATTAAATGTACTTTTTCATAAAAATAGTCTGGACCAGCATAAAGTACTGGAGTATATGCTAACCATAAAAGAACTCAGACTCATATCTAATAAAGACATGAACTCTTTGCTGAACTCTTTTCTGTGTAGTTGAAGTGTATTTATGAGGAATATTGTGTGTGATGGTCCAGAGAATATGTTGCATCTTGAATGAGGTTGAGTCAAGATTATTTTGTCTTAAATACTGTCACTTGTTTAAGAAGTCTTTCGTTACATTTCCCAGTGGAAAACAAAAACAAAAAAATCAATACAGTAGCACACTGTTTAGGATTTAATTTTATTTTTTAACTATAGGCTACTGAATTTTCTCCACTGAAAATGAAAACACTCTTTCATTTCTACTTGTTATATAAAGTCAGAATGTTTTATTTTCTCTGAAATATGTCAAGACTTCCCTGCATGTGTGAGAAGTGAATGATGTTATTTCACTTTTTATTGGATGTATTTTATGCTGAAATTTTGTCAGTTGCTCAAATTTTGTCAGTTGCTCAAATTTCTTCCCTTCTCCTTTAGGCAATTTAAAGTACTGTACCACTCCTCAATGCCTCTGCCCTGAGATTTACCCCCTTCTCTGCCATACTGGACCAGCTGCTGTGATGTTAACAGGTTGACATTCCTTGCTTCAAGCTCACATGCCTCCAGGAAGACAAAATGATCATCAGGGATTGTAACCTTCAGAGGATATAAGCATTATTTTGATCAACAGTTGAGTGTAAAGTACAAACATCCCTTTTACCAAGTGACCTGTTAATGCTCTTATTTCCACTTAAATGAATTACAATGCAGAAGTTTAGTTATCCTGAAATCTTGAAATGAAGCTAAAGAGCTTATGAGAGCGATTGATGAGTGCAAATGGTTGCAACTCATATTCTGTAGTTTATTAAAAAAATTAAATCCAGAAGCTTCGTGTAAAAATAGGGGAAGGTTGTACGGCAAAATATTGTTTTGGTTAGTTGTTTATTGTCAACAGAAAAACATAGTATGTAATGCTGAGGGTGTTAGCTCACCTGGGAACCACAAATTTAGCATATGTAATCTATGCGTCTTTGCTGATGGGAAATGTTGCAAAAACAATCAGAAACAACACAAACAGAAGATGGAGATCTGGCATTGCTGTTTTGTTGGTGTAAACAGGGGCTGAGTACGTGAATGCAAGATGACATGACAGACGTCATCACAGCCGAAACATTCCTGTTTGTAATGACTCTGAAAGGATTAACCTCACGCTGTCAAACCTCCCAAACCTGAAACAACAGCATTTAGTTTGATGAAGCGCATCGCTTAACAGTAGTACCTTCCACCACCCTGTTTCCCCTTTTTATTATTGTATGCAACTTGGGAAACACTAGATGTCGCATGATGTTGAAAGTGAGCACCGCTACATTGCAAGAGTTACAGTTGGAAGCTGTCATCACAGACCATGAAAGTATTTTAAATTGTATGTATTTGTTGAGCTAGTATTTCTGAACCAAAGAGCAAATTGGGTTACATGTGGGGATTGCTATCGAAATAATCTCTGAAAGTTCTTATTTATCAAACTGACTGGTGTGTCAGGTTAAACCTCATTAGACAGAAAATGTATCACAATTTCAATTGACGACGATCAGTGACAGTACTGATCAGCTCAATGCTTTCACCAAAATATCATGTTCAGTGCAGTAGCTAGCCTAGCAGTGGTAGCTACATCCACTTCTTGAAACAAATCAATTAAGTTCTAAAGTCTTAAATCAGTTCTTGAAATAAATTATTACTGTATGACAAAAAAAAATGTTTTTGACTCACTGCTGAAAAGAAAAAAATAGTTGTTTTTTTGTCAAATCTGTCTGATAAAACCTTCCTCAAGATATTTCAATGTATTGAGCCTCAGCTTTGTAAGATTGAAATCTCTTTTCTTAGGTAGTTTTTTTCATTAATATTTTCATGGCCGTGTTATTGTGTGATGACAACGATAGCTCAACCGTTCAGATCCAGCAAACGAGACAGGTTTTTGTTAAATCCACCAATTGACTGCAAGGCCTCTTGAAAGTTTTATAAGCAACAGTTTCTTTGTTGATTTTCTCTTTCAGAAGGTACCTTGGACTTAAATCACGTCTAAATGCACAAGAAAAAAAGAATGTGTTCGTCCAAATTTCCTGCCTGCAATCAAAGGAAAAACAAAGAAAGAAAAAATTCAAGGAAGTCATTATGAACGTGTGAACCGTTAAAGAGTTTGAAAACAGTGATCTTCCAAAGAGGGTTTTGTTGTGGGTACGACCCATTTTCTCTTTTGGGAATAAAGTAATTGTGAGACTCTGGAAGGCATCATTATTACATCTGATGCAGACAAATATCTTTGCTCACCCCAGAAACACCTGAACTTATTTCTGAAGCAGCTGTGTTGCCTTTGGCTATGCTTCATATCCTTAACATCTAATTTCTCATAAGATTTGAAAATATTTCTACTCAGATACTCCTAAGATAACATTGAGAGGCTCTATTGTTTTGCTTTGAATGGTTATGTTTTGTCCCTGTTGTCTTATATATTTTTTCTTGATTAGAAATGGATCAGTGTGACATTACTGTCTTCTATTCACTTACAAACTCGACAGCTCCGGCAAGAGGCGGAGTAAACCCTGGACAGGTCACCCGGTTAAGGCCTTGAATCAAAACAATTGCATGGATTACAGATTGATCAACACACTACACACTCCACTGTTTCTCACTGCATTATCCTTTTGGTATTGAAAGTGTGAGGTGGAGCAGACCAGTCCTATCAGCATCATAATATGAGATAAATTATGTAAGTTCTATGATTCTACAATTTATGACATATCTAGTTTGAGGGCTGGAAGTGATGTGAATTGTAGGTCATGGTTTCATGCTGCCTGTGGAGCTCACTGGCTCATAATTCATCTGAGGCACAGGGAGTAGAGGGGTTGAGCTGAGGTGAAGTGATATCTGTGCCATCATTAATGCGAACACAAACATGTTTGCAAGTCTTGCAGAACATGAATCAGCAAGGAAATATTTAAATGAATTTTCTTTTTTTTATTGTTACCATGGTAATGTATTAACTATCTTTTTATATCTATTATTACATGCAGCGCCACCCATACATAAAAAAAGCTACCAAATAAACCAGTTATTTCTGACAGCAGATAAACACACTCCTTCTTGACAGAGTTCCCACATGTTTTCCACATTTGTTTTCAGTGTTTAAGTCACCCTCTCAGACCACGTTATCGGAGCTTATAGGTCAGGTGATTATAGATGACAAGTCCTCTGAGACACTGGACCACCACACCAGTCTCTCCCCCACAGCCTGGAGGTTTGTTTTGGTTTACTCGCCTGATGAAATACACTTAACGCTAAGCAGATATAATAGTGTGTTGCTGCAGAATGTTCTGGTTTCTCTGATTCACTATCACACCTCCGTCTTCATGTTTCAAGGTGAGAACTACACGTGAAGATGCCATCTGTTCACCATCAAGGCCTCCCATAAAGACACCGCGAGAATCAAAAATATCACTGTTAAACCTGAGTGTGGCCATTTCCGATGTTTTTTGGTCCAACTGCTTTTTCATTATTGGCCTTTATCTAGAGTTGTATGCAGTAATTATATGAAGAAACCTGTATTTAGTCATGTGAAGTTTTGTGATATACTCTGCAAAAATAATTCCATAACTCCAGCTTGAGGTGCTGTTATTTGGCAATTTCGGAGACCAGTGATAAACCCATTCTCAGCATTGAAGACATCTTTTGGTCTCATGCTTCTGTGGTGCTCATCTTAAAGGCCAGTTTTATATATGCCGTAGAAATGTTCCTCAGACTTTTCAGGGTTTGTGACGTAAGCGTGAAATTATGTGTTTTTGTCTTACTTTGTGAAAGAGTTTTCACCATAAAATGAGGCAATGTGTTATTTAAATATTACCTCTGTTTAAGTCCACATCAAGAGCAAGAAACTGCACAGATTAATAGCTGAACTGGTTAAATTACTATTTAAATTACTATTTCTAGAATAGTATATATATATATATATATATATATAT
>JAVQJG010257518.1:0-12096 GCA_036024015.1 Craterocephalus amniculus | reverse complement strand
ACAGTCTGACTCCATGGATGAAAAACAGAAATTAGAGATGGCTCAAGACTTCTGAACTCCATGTCATTTTCTTTAGATTTTATTCTAAATCTCATAAAATTTCCCTGGGAGGAATCTGTCAATCTAAATATACCCTAATCTTTGAACGGCAGAATCTGATGGAGGATATTAGTGTTTACATGAATGATTGAATGATCTGATATCTCTAGAAAGTGGTCAGCTTTATGTGTGCAGGTAAGGGGATTAGTCTTTCCCTCCTTTTACAGCAGCAGGTGTGCTTAACCACACCCATGTACGACCAGAGCTTCCTTAGTGGACGCTGCCAAGTTGTGGAACAGTTTGCCACATTATTTTCTTTGGCTTTAAACATAGTTGAGTCAGACACAGTTTTATTTGTGCGATTACTCTTTGCATGTTTTTACGTAATTTGGTTTTAACGTTTTATCTTTTTATTGTTCTCTCTGTTCTGCACTTTGGGCAACTATAGTTGTTGTAAATGTGCTCAGAAATGAACTTGAACCTTTTAAAATCACATTCAAGATGCAACAAACCTCTGCCCTTATATCCAGTCAGTGCTTTAAACTATTAGGTGTAGCCTGTCCATGACAATAGCTGGCATTAACATTATGGCCTTGCTTTTTTTATTATGGCAAAACCCAAGGACAAATTTGGAATACTTAATCTATGTTAAAATGCGCTTTCAGGAAGAGAACGGACGCCTTTCAGTAACCGCGGCCACGGACGTGCGCGCACCGCTGGAGGCAGTCGAGCTGCAGAAGCGGAGCTTGTTTAAAGCCAACTCTGGCTGATGTTTGCGGCGGAGAGCAGCGAAACACGGGAGAGAGCTGGGTGGGCATGACATGTGAGCAAAGTCTGCACAGATACAACACAGACTTAAAGTATGTCTGCGGCACAGGCGGCGTGGATCTCCGCTGGACTTGGCACAAGTGAACGCGGACTCGCTTACTGATTCGGTTGCTTTTGTTTTAACGCACCGCGCTGAGAGAAGAGCAACGCGGCAGCTCCCCTGTGACCGCTTCTCCCCGATTCAGTCTGGCAGGTGCAGCATTCAGGAGAGGGGCGGGAGGAAGAGACGCTGTTTAATTAACTATCCGACGAAAGGCTGCCGCGGACAACACCGATACGGCTTTACCCAGTGGCCGCAGAGACGAAAACGCACGGGAGAGTACACTATGTCAAGGGACACAAGAGGAAAAGGTAGGGAGGGACACTACATCATGCATGGGCTTGTGCTAACAGGTAGATCCGTGTGTCTCGTGTTGCTTGATGCTGGCGCGCACAGCTGCTACATGGATGGATGGATGGACGGATGGATAGATGGATGGATGAATGCAGACCGTGTAGGAATGCGCGGCAGCGGAAAGCTTTGCATGTTTAACAGTCCGGTCCTTAGATCTAGAGAACCAGTTTGTCTCTGTGTGATACAAGTCTGTCTCAGATTTGGGAAAAGACAGACGGAACAGTGAGGTGAAGTGTTAGTGACCTCCAGACAGAGCCAGACTCATGGTCAACTGCATTTACTTCATCAGCTACCCTGCTGTACAGTAGCCTGTCCTGTCTGGATAAAATGGGGGGTGGGGACACTTTTTGGCCATAAATATTAAAATTCAGAATGTGACCACACTGTGGCAAAAAAAGAAAAAGGTAAATTTGGGCTCTCAAAATCCTAGAACCAAATGTTAAATCCAAAAGTGAACAGCCAGGGAATAAACCCAGGAAATATGCAGGAAACAAAACAGAGGGGTTTAGTCTGTGTGCTAATAATAGCTGGTTATTCCTCATGCAGCCAATTTGATTTTTTGAATTGGATATGTGGAAATGAGAGTTCACAGGACCGCATCCGCTGAGGCCTTTGAAGTCATGACATTTATGTAGCATAAAAGGTTTATTGTAGTTCATTGAAAAGATTATTTTGCTGCATGGATGGGCCACCGGTTCGCATTTTGGTCTTTCAGTCAATAAGTAGCCTAATGCCTTGCATCTGAATATGAAAGGGTATTCTTCAGAACCGCTTCCTTCTTCCTTTTGTGGTTGCTTTCTTCTTGATAATGAATTGAATGTTAACAATATTCATGATTAAGAAATGTTCTTGTGTTCCTGACTATCATTCGGTGTGCAACTTTGATTCATGCTTGCAGCTGCAGTATGGGGGGGGGCTGTGTGTTTTTTCTTTCGTGCATCTTTCCTTCTGAAGAGCTTTTGAGCAAGCGACCGGATCTCCCACAGCTCCTTCCTTAGTTTTCTGCTTGTGGTCTTGTGCTCTGACCTTTTCCTCAGGCCAGGAGTGGACAGAGTTTTCCTGCAGGGATCTGCGACATGTCAGATCATTGTCACACTAAGTGGTGACAAAAAGTGTCACAACAGCGTGGGGAATTCACACAGTGCGTTTTGGGCTTTACAATATTGTTGCCTTGGATTTTAGTACTACCTTTGCTTCGCGTGAGGATGTAGAGACATAGGTGACATTATTAAAGAATTCTTTAATGCTGATTCAAGCAAAGAGCCAGGCTGACACTGAGAGTCACAATAACCTTTAAAACTCCAGATCATCCACAAATTTCTACTGAGAAAAAAAAAAGAAAAAAGAAATGCTGCCTAAAAGCTGGCACTTGTGCCGCTTCTGAAAACTGGTCCAAAAGTTGGACTGTGGGAAGCATGCTGATTCAGCGATTCTGTGCCCATGTTGAGCGTGGAACCCTGAAACCCGATGAGAGGGGCATGTGCAGACGTTGGTGGGGTTTAATGTCCATTCCATATGAAAAACTCTCGCAAACCAGATAAAAAATGTATTTTAACAAAACAAAATAGAGTTAACTTTTGATTCCTAATGAAATATGTAAAAATGTCTTGCTTATTAGACAGTTCTGCTCTAGTGGTCACACAACATGACAGTAACATACAAGCTTTTAATGGATGTCATGTATTCCCTGATGCTGTGTGTCACATTGAGATGATGTCCTCTGGTGGTGTCTTGACTCTGTACCACTGTGTAATGCCACTGGGTGGGAAATTAGCTACGGAATGGTGTTACCATTTAGAGAGCTGTGGGCAAGCTCTTCCTGCTTGCGGATATGATCTCCGCTTATCTTTTCAGTCCCTCCTACATTCAGCGAGTTAGTAAAATAGCATAGAAAGCACATTTTTGCTGCCACCATATTTCAACCTTACTAACATGTGAAGGAAGTGGATGTATGTCGAGTTCATTGCATGATTTGTTGACGCTGACAGTGTCACAGATTATTAACTGATTGGTCGAGTATTCGACCATGTGTTTGCTATGGGAAGAGCGATGGCAGTAAATTGACGACCATATCTATAAAACAAACAGGCGAAGCTCCAAGAGGGAGTTCAGACTGCAATATGTCCAGTTTGCAAACTTGTAGAAATGCAGGCTAGCTCTTAAAAATTCACCAAAGCCGAGCTGGCTGAGCACCGGTGCTGGCACCTGCTCTGTCCTAATAGAAAACATGGAACTCAGTAGTTTATGTGCTTCCCAAACCAAGCAGTAATATTTTTAGAAGACAATCTCAGAAGACAAATTAGCTTCTCTGGATGCATGAAAAATGGATTTTTATTTTCTTTATTTATTTCTTTATCTGAACAGCTGCAGCTGGATGTATTCTCCAGTTAATCTTAATTTTATCTCTTTGAGCCTCACTGTAGAATTCTCTAGCTAATGGAAATGTAACTGTTTAACTAATTTCAGCCAAGCATTATAAAGTTAAGTGAACCCTGCGATGCTTAGGCTGGCTGCTGGCAGGTTGATGGCAATGTGGCGTGTCTATGAAGTTATTGTATGTGTAGGTATATATCAAGAATGCTATCAGTTTTTATCAAATGTCACTCTACCTTCATGGACACAAATTCTAAAGGCGAAGCAGCTTTTGCAAACTTTGCCGCTACAAACTTTTTAATTTCATAAGTTTCACTCCTGTACACAGATCTTATCTTTGTCATTTTCAATTATAGGACTGCTCCAGGGGAGTCTGCACTTCTTAATACTCATTTAAAGTTCCTTTCTTGACACGCTTGGCTGCAAAATTTGCACAATTTTCTAGGATAGTATGTGAAATACAGGCATAATATGGATATGTTCTATATTAAGCAGTGTATATGATACAAGCTTTTCAGTTTTGTTTCAGTTTCTGCAGAAATGCAGCCCCATGCTTAAATTCACTGGTTCTCTGTCAAAGCAGAAGAAAGTCTCACTCTTATTCATCCAATACTCGGGTATAATTTAAGTAGAGTAATAAGGATTAAGGAATTATGAGAGCTGGACTCAGTCAAGTGTCAACACTCTAAATAATCTTTGGATGGCACTATATCCCTGTGTTCCCCTTTCGGTCTGGGTCAGTATGGGAGTGTTGGGTTGAGTAAATCCTGATCGGCTGACTTGCTATAGCCAACCATAACTTTACCCAGTAGGCAATGTGCAATATGGTTATAAACATGCATTGCATGTAGTAACAACAACAACAACAAATCAGCAATTTGTACATGGTGGTGTTGCTCTTTTAACCAATCAACCGACTGCACTGTGTCAAGTTTCACCCCTTTTGGGTCAGATCGGGGAAATTGGGAACTCAACAAAGGGTCCCAAAAAATTGAACCATTATGGTTGAATATTCTGGTAAAATTCTCTTGTGTAAATACAATATAATAATAAAAATAAAAAGCATACCAGCCCATGCTGTACTGAACTGGACCCGTTGATGGAAATGGTTCTTTTGATCCATTGTTAAGTATCTGAAGTATCAGACCTCCATGAACCAGGACCACGACCAGATAACCCGATTACAGTATATCCCATATAAAAATCAACTGTCCTTGTAAAATATGTAATATGAGATTATTTAAGAATATTGCAATAATATATTAACCAATTCCTTCAATATATGTTGCAAATTTCAGATGTGTTGAGAAAAACTACATTCCACCTCTACACCTACAGTATGCATGCTAGATGTTAACACGAGTGCCATTTGTAGTAAAAGATGTCTTTGTGACATTTGTATGACTGTCTTCGGGAATACTGAAATTGTGCACGTTGTGATAAATCATACTGATGTGTGGATCAACTCTGAATTTATTTTTAGTGCAACCCTAAGATCACTTTATTGTAACACAAACATTCGAACAAACCTAATGAGTTTCCTTATGACCCTGTGATGACTTTAATGGTCCCACATGCTCATTTTGTTATTTTATTAAAAAAAAGGTTAAGCTTTGCCAATGCCAGTTTAAAAACTTTTACATGTTTGCACCTGTAAACATCTCTGCATTTTCAGCATCTGCAAAAGGGGCTTCACATAATCACTGAGGGGTGGGTTTCTTCTAAGGGGAACCACTCTTTTTCAATTAGTCTCAAGACTATTTGTACTCCAGTTTCAGCTGCTGCTTGTAGGTACAGGAGGACTGTGGTGCCAAAAAACTCTTTACACATTTAGCTTTTTTAATCACAATCTTTCATTTCCTGCCATCCCCTCTCCCAGTGCTTTAGCTGTTCCCTACTGTTTGTCCTATTTGTCCTATCCTAGCCTGACTATCAGGCATCGATGTGCATTTTATTCTTGAAGGTTTTTTCAAATGCCGTGCAAATAAACGGGTAGTTTGTTTGCTGTTTTGCTAAGATTCAGCATTGTGCTAAAAATAGAGCTGCAGGATGCTGATGAGCTGTCTCTGTTTTCATCAGCTAAGTCAGTGCCAAGAAAAATTTAGTTTAATACTGCTTATCGATTGGGATGTGACTGATGGATGATTCATGTAAATGCGGGTTTAGTTTAATGTTCTGTGATTCTCTAAAGCTAAATCCCTTGTCAAGTAGATTTTATAAATACTTTATAAAACTGTACTAAAACAGTATATATAATGAAAAGAGCTTTTGGTGTATGGTGCATTGGGACTGACCAAAAAAAAAACCCTAAGACATCCTGTTTAGCAAACAGTACCACAGTGTTCCCTGAATGCTACATAGGGATATGCTAATGCGAGCAGCCAGTGACCTTTGTTATTTACTTGATCATACAAAATAGTGGTAATTTAAATTTAATAGCCATTTGTCATGAGGAGGCACAGTGGCCTTATGTCAGGGAGCAGCTTTTCACAAAGCACACAGCAGCTGGGTCTTGGCTGTTTGAGGCCAGAGACTGGAAGGTGGCAGGGGACAGGCTCACCTGGAGCCAAGCTGCATCGTCCTATCTGTCAGCCACAAGCTTTCATGCCAGAGTGACGTGGAAAGTAGACAGCATTTTCTTTGTTTGGCTTCGTGAATTCTGACAGATTTTTGGAGGTCCTTACTCTGAAATTGGCTTTCTGAAAGGACATTTACTCAGGCCTCAAATCAAGAAGCAAATGCTCTTTTCTTACAATCTGCAGTATGTCCTTCCAGAAAGATGCATAGCTTGTCAAGGCAAAAATAGTTGTAAATGCACTTTAGATTCTATATTGTTTTTTTTTTACAGCTTGTTTGTTATTCAAACATTCACACACAAATGGCCACAGATATGCCATGACAGATGCATGTTACACTTCTGCAGCAGCTTAAGTTGTGGTGTTTTGCTCTGAGATGTTTTTGTGCTGGTAACAGAACTACCAACCTTTGAACTGGCTGCATGGAGCTCCTTGTTGATCTGATCGATTGAAGTTCATTTGTGTTGATGACAGAGGGATGACTGCTATTTTCCAAATGATTTCTATGCAGGACTTTTAAATTATCCAGGTAAAACAAACCATTTGGTGTGTCAGCAGCAAATGTTCCTATGAAAAGACAACACAGTCTTGATTGTCCTCAACATGAGGTAGTTATTTTCTATTTAGGTTTGTCTTCAAGACTGTGGCTCACTTGCTTTGCTTTAATAGAAAAAACATTTTGGTTAAGGGTTAGGAATAGCTTGGTTTGAAATTCACACTTCCACAAGAATAACCCTACATCTTGAAGAGGAACACTAGGGTACAGAGTGTGTTACAATCTGATTCCAACAAGTCCCAACAGATCAGCTGTGCGTGATGCAACCCAAACCCAAAACAGACCTGTTGAAATGAGCTATAAACAAAATTAAGAGAGCACTTTTAAATTCAAAGAGTAGTATATACGAAATGTATGATAAGCCAGTGTTCCTATTATATGTGTATACAAGCAAATTCCAGCAGATAACTGTGAACTTTTCATGCTCACCTCAGACTTAAAGCAGAATTTCGATTCTTTTTAACCTAGGGTCTGTTTTCATATTTCCTTTCATACATGTAAGTGATGGGAAATGAATTTTCAAGATAGCTCCAGTATTTAGCCGGGCAGGCAGTTAGCAGCACAGCTAATAATAAGTATTGGGCAGCTGGCCCTGTGTCTAAGTTCGCCCTAAAAACATGCTTTTTTTTCCACACTGAAGTGCTCTGATGGTCTCATCGAGTGTTCGACAAGTTCAACATGCTAGAGAGGAGAAATGAACAAATATATCTGTATTACCTGGTGATCGCAGTGTTTTGGTGTCAGTAGTGGAATCTCCCAACAGTGTTTTGACACGAGTTATCGCGCGATTATGGGATAATCCCATAGGGAAAGATGAAAACAGACCCCAGGTTCAAAAAAAGCGAAATTCTCCTTTAACTGTTTGCTATTATTATATCATGAAAGGACGTACTTGGCTATCCAATACACACTCACATAATAGAAAAGAAAGAACAGTTTTCAAAATTTTGCTTTTGCTTCTATCTGTAGTTAAATGACTGACTCTGAATAAACAGTTTTATCTAATTAAAAAACATAATAAAATGAATGAGAAATGAACTTAAGGAACCCATTTGCAAGCAGCCAATTTCAGCCTGGACTCCCAGCATTTGGTCATTGTTGCAGAGGCAGACAAGGGCACGAACCACACTCCAAAATGGTTATTATCACCTGTTGTAGTGTAGTAGTCCATTAACAGTTGCTGCAAGTGTTGATCTGTTTTGCAGCAGTGTTGAAAAACTGCATCAACGAAGGTGACCGACTCAGAATTTTTGAGGACGGATCAATTTCCTGTGTGACTTTCATTGGCTGCAAGGATTGATTTTAACTGTCTTTTGAAATTAGGTGTAATTGAGTTAAGGAATGGGCTACTAATAGCCATTTCCTGCTCACAGAAGACCATACAAACTTTTTATTTCTTTGTTTTTACCACATCATGTTTAACAGACTCACGAGACACAGACTCCAAATTCCTGTTCAGATTTGGGTAAAGTATCTGATTTAATCAGCTCTATGTGATTTCCATTCTCACTCAAGCATGTTGCATGTTGAGATGAGTGGCAGGGAGGCGGCTCATTTCCTCTCCTTTCTCCATGCACAGAAGAAAAACCGTATAGGATTTCCTCTTGACACTGTAGGCATCACGCTGTGATACTGTAGCTTGTCCAATATTCACTCAGAAGTGGTTTGCAGTGGCAGTGAGCTCTCAGCATTTCCCACCCGGTCGGCCTTTTTGGGCCTGTTAATTGCTCGGAGTTTCTTACAGTATTTAGATAAAGATAGACAGTTCTGCAGCTTACAGCCCAGCTGGATTGTGTGGGGAAGATGAGGGATGAAGTCTTTTAATGAAAGAGTGTTTACAGGTTGTTCTAATAACAGAAACATTTGTAGTTTTTTTTCAGGAAGACTCATGGTAGTAATAGTGCATTTTATCATTAATGGTTGTTTTAAAGGTCTTTATAAATAAAGTTGATTTGAGTTGAGTTGGTGTGTAATTATAAACTGGCTTTAAGAAAAAACTTTTGTGCTTAATTTGTGTATTTACTAGGGGTGCAACAATACCAATAGTTGTATTAAATTTTTCAGTAAGGGTGCTTGCTGAACCATAAGCACTGTATCGAACAATACAAGCAATACAAATTTTTCATGAACCTGTCCTCTGATGATGTGATCAGCGTTGAAAGCTCAGAGAATCTGATTATATGACTACTCTCCCTAGCTGCATCATTGAGCACAAATCCAAGAGATTTATTATTTATTTTTAATATTTTACATTTAATTAAACTTTTGAGTTTAAACAAATAGTTGTAATTAGTTTCAATAAAAATCACAAGTTGGAAAAGGCATTAAAATGTATCTTTTTGTATCTAAAAAATATCGAACCGTGACACTTAAGTATTGAACTGAACTTTGAATTTTGTGTAATGTTGCACCTCTAGTATAAACCCATGAAGTCCTTTTTGTTAGTGGTTAAAAGTGAAAAAGAATGATATTTGTTCAAATGCATAGGGAGAAATGAGATCAGAAAATGTCTATTTTCTGTTCATTTAAACACGCTGCATGCAGGTTAAATGGGTTAAATTAGTCGAAGTTGCTTTGTCATAGTTTTAATGTGCATATAAAATGATTAGTGCTGTGCAACTTATTGAAAAACGATGACATAGAAAGTAAAATATAGAAAGTGTTACTACAGTCGTTTAGCAGGCGCTTTTATCCAAAGCGACTTTCAACTGACATTAAAAACAACACAAGCAAGTGTCAATCAAGAGGCAACATCACGGTGAAGTGCTGGTGCTGAGTCCAGTTGGACACAGGTATTGTCCTGAAGTGCTATAGAGGCAGTGCTTTTTTTCCATAGAATGACATCACAATAGCATCACCATTTGGCCACTGGTGAATCACAAAACATTTGGGCTAAGTGCGAAAGTATTCTTTGAACAGCTGAGTCTTGAGGTTGCTCTTAAAGATGGATAAGGACTCTGCAGATTGAACAGAGTTCAGCAGATCGTTGTAGTAGTATAGAAAGTGCTAAATTCCAACATCAATGACACTCTTGTATTATTATTCCAGCGCACCAATTCACTTTGCAGCCAGTCGCCCAAAGTCACTACATGTTACACAGAGGCAGGTTTAATTTAGCTTAAACCAAAATGACTGAAAGCCTTTGGCCAGCAACAAATCAAATTAAACTGATTAAGTTGAAGTGTGGCTCAGAACACTAAATACAGATACAAGACTTCTTAAACATCAAGTCCATACCCGATGTTTAACAGCCATAGTAAATACGCACCATGAAAATGACATTTCATAATCAGAAGTCTTGGAAATGACAGAAATGGCACCGTCTGAATGTGACTATCCAAAGTGAGATGCTATCTGTCCTCCAGTGGACCTCTTTCTTAAGACTTCTTGTGCTATTACGATGAGTTCATGATTATAACCTTTTGTAGTCCATGCTGCTTTTGTTTGAAGCTGCCTGCTTTCATTTTTCAAAGGCATACAAGTGGCGTACTAACGAATACACATTGTAACATCTTCCCTGTATTGTGCGAGCTGAATTACTGGCATACGTACCACCATGCTGGGTGATGGAAAATGCTTTCATTGCTGCTAAGTGCCCACTTAGCCATCAGAATGAGAACTTCGTTTTGATTTTGCCATGTTGATTAAGACAGGATACCAAACAATGGAGCATATGGAACATCAGTTTTTTAAGAAGTGCCAAATAGCTCTCAAGAGTCAGATGACAGCACTAGATGGTTTTCTTATGTGACCACGGCCTATTTAAAACCAAAAATAAATAATGGGAAAGGGAGGGGGAAAAAAATCATAATTTAAATAAGTAGTGCTTCTCTATATAGCAGTTATTTGTCTAGTCAGAATGAAGTCGGCCAATTAATTTTATTTAGAATAATACTGTGCTTTGGATAAGCAGGTGTAGAAAATGGGTGCATTCATAAAATATTCAGGCATTAGTCGAATTTTATGTCCCAGCTCTAGCAGATGTATAATCCACTTTCCTTCAAGAAATGCCACAATTTTAAGGCTCTTCTGCAAAAGCCACCTGCCAAGCAATTAAACTGCACTTTAAACCTGGTGCTTCATGAATCCCAGACGATATTATAAAATCACTTTTCTCTTTAGAGACTTCAGGACTTTGTGAAAGACAGATTAAACACTCCCCCCTCCTTAAATCATTCTTAGATTTAAAGTCTACTCCAAGCAGAATGAACAATGGGTAGTTTTATAGAAAAGTTATCTCTGATGACAAGAACAATGTATACATCTTGACCATCTCTTCTATTTCCAGTTTGAAAATCTGCAAATCACTGGATGGCGTCACATTGATTATATCGGGTTTTCGTTCACAGTCTATTAGATCAACTACATAATGTATTGAGGTCATGTGTGTAACTGGAGGCTACTGAGCAGACTGAGGTTAAATGCCATCTTTTCAGGGTGGTTTCTCATACGTACACGAGGGATATGTAACATGGAGACAGAGAAATAAATGAGTTAATTTAGCCATTTTTTCAGGAGCTGCAACGGAACCATTTGCTTCTCACTTTGAGTTACTAATCTATAAATTCACAACAGCTCCAAAGGCTGCTTTCCAGGAGAGAAGATTAGCTCTATTCAGCAATCCCTCAGATGCGCCTCTCCTCTGAATTTTTCTTAACATATCTGGTGCAGACATTGAATAGTAAATACCCAGTAGATGAACAAATTATAGGATTAGTATTAAGTGAGAGAGATTTTCTCTAAATATTATATGAAATACGAGTCATCCGGAATCATTGATGCACTTTGCTTAGCTCAGGGATGTCAAACATCTGGCCCGAGGGCCAAAACTGGCCTGCCAAAGGGTCACATCTGGCCCACATGTTGAATTTGGTCTAATCCAATCAAAATGTGAAATACTGATTTTTATATATATATATTTTTTGGTTCCAGTACCTGTAGTTAAACGTTTTGTCATTGTTTTAGATCCACTGTGATCTTTTAGTTGTATTACCTGTGTGATTAAGCAAATTAAGTTAAGTAAATAAATGGATAAAGAAAAGTTTTATACAAAATAATATGAAATAGGTTTTTATCTCAAGTAAATTATATGAATAAAAAATGTCAAATTTAAAAATGAGAAAATTAAATATATTGTATGCTCATATACATTTGTTTAAAGATTAACTAATTTTATTGTTTTATTCAATCTATACAAAATATATGAAACACCAGAAAAAATATTTAAATGAATTAAAAGGAAAATAATAATTTCTTTTATGGAAATTGCTTTAAAAAAAAAAAAAAATCATGTTGTGTGTCAAGCGTTTTATAAAAGTTTAGCCTATTAA
>JAVQJG010257456.1:0-61947 GCA_036024015.1 Craterocephalus amniculus | reverse complement strand
AAGAAAGAAAGAAAGAAAGAAAGAAAGAAAGAAAGAAAGAAAGAAAGAAAGAAAGAAGATATAAATGTTATTTTCTTGTTAAATTGTTCTCCATCAACACTACAACTGCTTCATACATGGAAATTTTTTATGTTCATTAGAAATGCTAACAAATAATGGAGATTTACGTTGTTTCAGATCCTGAATATTTGCTCTCTTTGAGGTCCAGTTGTCAGTAGCTTGGTTTCTTTAACAGAATGCGTAACAGCTTCTCCAGATCTCCGTGTACAGCAGATGGTATACAGACTGGTTTATAAGTACTTCATATGTGGAATCTTTCATTTAAAAAAAATTGAAACAAATAAAATTCACTTGCCTTTCCCTTGTTGAAGTAGTGGAGGATTTTACGACTTAAGTTTTCCTTGCGCTGCCACTCACTCTGACAGGGGTAGTGGAGGAAATCCCTCAGAGGCCGGTCTTCCCACTGTAGCAGCTCCCAGTAGAGCAGCAGGGTGAACGCTGCCTCTGTTGAAGTGGTGGTGCAAAACAAAAAGAATCAGTAATGTTATCCTCCATCAAACAACAGATTTCAATCATTTTACAGTCTGGTCTCAAGACGCCTTGAAGTAGGGCTGGGTGATATGAAAGGATTTTTCATATCTCGATAATTCTTTCCTTAATCATGATATACGATATCTCTATATAAGTTTGGTCAAGAAACAAAGAGACTGTTCAAATGTACAGCCTTTAGTGCTAAATGCACTTTTATTTAAGATCAGAAGAAGATAAGAAGCACATATATTAAAATATTTGACTAATATTAAAGTATATGTGCATTAAAACAATAAAAAATACTTCAAAATTACCATAACAAAGATACAGTTGTGCAAATTCTGAAAAAAGAGATATTTTCAAATCAAAACAAGCTAACTCAATATCAACAATATTTCCTTATTCTATATCTTGTGTGACAAAGTCTCTCGATATATCTGAAAATCTCTATACAGTATATTGCCAAGCTCTACCTTCAAGATGTTTTGGGACCAGTTTTGGGGAATAGAAGACATATGACATAAACACAGTCAGAGTGCAAAAAGCACAAAATGGCAGAGCACGGTGAATATAGTACGGCACAATCATACCAACCAAAGAGTTCACATAAAGGATGAAGAAAACAGAATTTCAGACTTATAGTACTGTACTGTGTAGTAGACTACTGAATGAAGAGTCCAGTGTTACAAATTATTAATAAGCCCTAGAAAAAAAATGTCACAACATATTCTACTGTGTACCAGTATCTAGTCTTTCTTTCATAAAAAATTGCTTTTCCCTGCAGAGAAACAGCGGAGGTCTACGCTGAAGTAAGGAACAGTTTGGGCATTTGCTGGTAGAACTGCAATACATTCTTCATAAATAACAGTGTGACAATGGAAATAGTCACGTTACCTTTGACTGAGCAATTTAGATTCTGATATGCCAAAGACCACTTGCACTCTCACCTTGCTTCACCACGTCATTCAGTAACCCAGAAGGGACCGACTAAACAGTGACTCTAGAGCAGCACCCCACACTCTGGACCTCAAAGTGGAAATTTGCAAATACTACTGACCCCTTTCTCCAAGCACTACTCTCTCTCTCTCTCTCTCTCTCTCTCTATGTTTACTGTGTAGCTCCACGTCATGCTGTGTCTCTGATCTGCTAGAACACTGAATGTGTATTTTTACCGGTGACACATAAAATTAGGTGCAGTCACGGCAAAGAAACAGCAGTCGCCTAGTATGTTGTCACACTGAGCACCTTCTCCTGACTCTTAAAATTATGCGTGACCCAAGTCACGAATAAAAGCACACTGAGAGTGCAGTGGAGAAGTGCAGACATAGCAGAGATACACATACACACTCAGGTAAAACTGAAAGTAGAAAGACCACACTAATAATAGAAAATAATAAGAAAATACACAGAACTGTTGTTGTACTCAAAGTTCTTCGGGGTTTCCTAATCTAACTGCTTTAGTCTTGTAAACAGGCATAAAGCACATAGCTGAACAGAAAAAAATCAAAGTAATTTAAGTCAGACATAAAAAAATGATCAAACATGCAAGCAATGAAAATGTTATCCACTTCACAATTCATGAAATGATCCTAAAGTTGATTATCTGACGGCTGAGTAGGAAAATTAAATATGAGTAAAACGTATGATTTAAAATTTATTTAATTTCTGTGATATGTTTGTATTTGGTAACATTTGAACAGATTTCATTATAGATTTTGAGCCCTCAGTTGTTTTTTTACTTTGCATACTTATTTTTATTTTTGTGTCGTCTCAATATGAATATTCCACTGAGCTGCTAAGGCTAGCACAGTATAAAAGAAGTATCTCTAATGCTTCAGGGAGAGAGTACATACAGTAGAAAATACCAGGATGTATCTGCTTGGTCACAGATTGGAGCTATCAAAATGGTGTATAAAATAATGTCAGTTCAGCTGTGATGAAACGGAGCAAGCTGTCAGGAGCAGTTCCTACCAGCAACAGGAAGCTTAACTAAGATCAGCTGTTGATGGCACAAAGTGTGCTCATGTGGCATTATTCTTACACTATTTTCAAATGCTTTTTCATTATCTGATAAAATGTCATCTAAAAATGTGTATTTCTGCAAAAAGTTTCGACTGTTTAGAACAAAAAATAGCTGCTTAATCAGATAATCACATAAAATAGAACTGAAATTATTAACTGGTTAGGGGCAAAAAAAAAAAAAAGATTTTAATTTTCAGAGATAATATCTTTTGATCTCTGAGTGCGTATTGGACAAAAAGAGAGTGTATTACAATGTTTTTGTAGTTTGATGGAGATTACTGATTATTTTAATGAGACATAATTCCAAAGATGTGGTGGGTAATTCCAAATGTAATAATAATTAAATGTAGCCCAGAACCAAACAATCCATCACCCTGAACCCCTGAAGCCTCTGAAATAGGATAGACATCTTAAAATGTGTCTTGAGTAGGCCAAAAAGTTACACAGTGGCCAAACATGATGCTCTGCCTTTCGAAATTTTTTATCTGAAGTTTGCTTGACATAAGTAATGATGAATATGGTTTTCAATTAATCATATTTGGCTACATTTCCCTGCATGAAACCACCTCTTCAAATGATATGAATTAATTAACAGTAATACCATGAAAACAGCTATTTCCGTGAAGTGACAATTTCCATTGTTTTCCTGCTTACCAGTGAAGTCGCATTACAGTAACAGACTCATAACATTATGATATTTCTTTTTGTTTGTTATTTCCTCTGAGTAATAATAAAAAAAATAATTCCTAAATTAAGAAATAAATCCCAGCTGAACATAATTATGTCTGTTTTACATTTAAGCTGTTCATCCAAGAACTCCTCTCAGCGTTCTTGTGTGACTTGAAGCTTCGAAATCCCTCATCTATGATCCCCATTATTTGTATGGGGAATTTAGAATCATTCCCAGTTTACATTTCACCCAGGCACGTCCATTCTAGTCATTTGAAGCACCTGAATTCATGTTGTGGACTACTTTCCCTTATTCAATAAAGATTTTTTGGAAAGTTTATGGATTAAAAGGCTTTGCTGACCCAACAAAATGAACTGGTTTAGACAAAAATGTCCACCAAAAATCTAATTCACAACGTCCCAAAGTTGTCAGTTGTGAAGTTGTTAATGGCTTCTCCCTTTTGCATTTACCGCTTACTGTGTTACTTTGGTTATCTGGATCCTTTATCAGTTACCAGAGTCAGAACAACACATGGAGAAGCTGCATTCAGCTTCACCGCTGTAATGCTTTTATGTTTTATGTAAAGCACTTCTGTATTGTCTTGTATATGAAATGTGCTATATAAATAAACATGCCTCGCCTTATGTGCTCATAATGGTCAAATATTTGCTGTGTGCACCCACCAAATATAACACTCGTGCTTTTTTTAAAACTCTGTGTTACAGCAAAACTAATCTCTTCTCTTTTTTACTTTCAGCTGAAGACATTCTCCTTTCAACGTGGGTGGGATCAAGTGCTCATCACTGCAGCCGGCTTTTTGGTTAAAGGCCAGTGGAATAAATAGAGTAATGTGTCAATCCATATTGTCTATTAATAAATGTGCTCACAGATTAATAATTCATGCACATGGATATGTGATTCTGGTGCACAGATGGATCTCAGTGTCTTTTGTTTTGCAGTTGATGTCCAAGATAATAAAACTGTCTGCATCTATTTGCGACTCCCTTCTTTAAAGAACAAAGAGATGGGTAGTTATGTGCAAAACTTTGATGGTGCTGCAGAGATGCTGTTGTCATGCACAGAGGTGAGGGTTCTTTCAGTTTTCAGTGGCATTAAATCATCATTTGGAATAGAATCAGTATGCTTAAACCCTCTGTTCAGGTAAAACTAAAGAAATATATGCAACAAGATGCTACTTAAAAACGAATCTATAAGAAAAAAAGAGTTGAAATGTGTCACAAGCAGCCTGAAGTCTTACAGGTGGCAAAAAGAAGACCCATATCTCAGATACCTGTGAAGTCCTCTGCATGGAGGTGCAGGTCACACAGCTTGTGAATGTAACGGATGTACATGTCCTCCTTGTTCACCTCTGACTTGTAGAAGTTCTTGTGTTGCATAAAAAAAGGAGCAAATGAAATAAATCTGAGTAAGTAGAAATAGTCATTTATTTACTGAGACTAAAGAGTGTCATATATGTATCACCATAAGGTTGACAGAACCGCTGATTTTCTTGTTTTCCATCTCATCTCCTTTTATACAGTCCCTGAACACAAAGACGTATCAATTTCAATGCCGTGCATGTTATACACATCACTGTTCGGCTGTGCAACTTCATTCCAACACACCTGTAATCCAGCAATCGCTCAACGAGTCGTGTAACTGATGTGACAAATGAGATTCCAGTCTCTCTCCAGGTTTCCTGCTCAATCTTCTCAAGTAAGCTGCACAGAAAACATGTTAAGTAAGTGATGAATATAGGGAGTAAATGCATATAAATCGTACAAGAAGACACAACTACTCACCTTGGATAAGGACCAAACAGCTGAGTCCTGATGTGTGACAGCAAAACAACAGAGTCATTTTAGAGGGAAATGCTGAAGTAGCTGAATTATTCAGAAAAAATACTTATACAGCTCACTAAGCCAATGTTTGATGCTTACAAAAGGCTGAAGAGCTCTCTGTGGTTATCATCACCTTTCCCGTCTGACACCATGCTGTCCAGCTTATCCATTAACTCTGCTTCCACCTACAGGTACACAAACTCTTTCAGCCAAATACGGGTAAACCGTAGTTCACTGGAGGCAGTGAAAAATCTGCATTTCCTCACACAAGAATGTTAAAATGACCTGTTTGAAGTTGCCGTTTTTCCTCTGCTCCCAATCCATCATGTCATGAAAAATCGGGATCATGATATTTCGAACTTCGATCTGAGGGACCAGGGTGACACCAAGGAAGGGACCCATCATTCCTGGGATGAAGTGGGGCTTGTTGTCACCTGGATTACATATTTTACAAAGACATATAAAAACATTTGTTTGTACGTCTTCATGTGCATGTGTGTGTGTGCATGTGTGCGTGTGTGTTTGTATGGCGTAGGGCAGGGGTAACATACCTAATTTTTGCCACATGCTGAAGAGCTCATATGCCATAATTACTCTCATATCCCCATACCTTGAATAAAGATATGACGGGAAGAAAATGAATAAGGCAAGCTAGAGAAAAATAACAAACATATCGACTGAATGAGTGAACATAATACACAAACAGCATCTTCTTACTTATCAAGGACTTTCTTTCTCTTTGCAGGACCGAGCGTCTCCAGCTGCAGACTCGGCTGGTTGATGTACAGCACAGTGAGGCTGAAAAAGGAGTTCCAAACCTGAAACACAAAGAGGAAACCTCATAAATCATCGTAAATAAATGCAGTCCGGAATGACATCTAAGTTGTGGTAGATGCTCAAATGCTTTCAACAAAGAGCTGAAAATACTTTTGCACCTTTATGGAGCAGCAGCTCTCCTAAATGCTCACTGCTGCCCACACACCCACCTTGAAATCAAAATCTGCCTCGGAGAAGTTCTTGTGCAGTGCCGGAGACAGAAACTGTGTTGTCACTACGATGATGCTGCAGAAAGCAAACATCACACTGTCAGCTTACAAAATGAGTCTGGTGCCAAAAGTAGATTAAAAAATTTGCAGCACAAGCGTCACCTTCAGAGGCAGGATTATCTGAAGAGAGCCTGATATAATGGTTGGCTGTATTCCCTTACCATCTCTAAGACAAAGACCGAATGGCTGAAATGGAAAAGCAGACTCACTGACTGGTCAGAAGCCGCATGACGCTCCAATCTCGGGGAAAGACAGTCAGCTTCATCAGATTGCGAAACACGCAGAAAATCTTCAACAGGAACTCCTGCAAAGAATTATGTATAAAAAAAGTGTGTGCAGCCCAAGGACTGTGTGAGGTAAGAAGCTAGAGGAAAATGTACTCTTACCTTGAGTTCCTCCTTGCTGTGAAAACTGTTGAGGAGATGGTGGAAGTGGATCTCTGTCATTTGTCGGAGCAGAGAAAGAAGGCAGGAAACATACTCCCCCTGCATAAACACAAAGTTAATCGACTTATCTAACAGAGTTTGCTTACTTTTACTGTCTATCAAAGAGGCACTTTGACTGGAAACGTACAGTTATCTCAGCGGTGCACTGGGGGCAGCGTTGCCCCCTGGATGTCTCCACAGAATGAGATTTGCTTATGATAGACAGCAGAGTCTGTAGCAGCACGTCCAGTAAGCTCTCCACCATCATCTCCACCTCTTCTTGAACAGAAGATTCCTAAAAAGTAGGAGCATCATTTTATGTTGTAGTGTCCCACTCATAGAAACTATTCTTTAGGTTTATTGTATTTTCAATCACAAGTTTTGTTTTTGTGAGCGTATAGAAGTTGCACCGTACCAAGGAGCTGGTCTTGATAATGGAAAAAATGCTGCTCAGGATCCCCGAACAAATGAGCAGCTCCCTCTGCTGGCGTAGATGCAAATGGATGTGATGCAGAACTACAGGCAGCAATATACTACGGGACTCTTAGGAGGGAGATGAAGAGAAAAAAAATGAGATAGGAAGTGAAGATGATACCAAAATCAACTTTGTGCACATTAGTTATCTCATGACCTTTAATGAAAGAACATTTTTCAAAAACCTTCACATTTGTCTCACCAGGGAAGAAGAAGAGGCGGCTCTCCACTGTCCGAGCGATGGACTGAAGTTTGACCACATCCATGGACTGGCCGATATCCACTGTGCTGGGCATGCTTCCTAGGGTGCCTCTGACATATTCAGCCACCTCCTGAACTGTGAACATCTGCAGCAGCTCATCAAAGATATCAGGGAAACTATTCAACAAAGCAGCCTTAAAGTGGGAGAAAAAAGGACACAGAGAAGGGATAGTTCAGTGTACACATGGAAAACATGTCCTGTATTAAATACAACTCCAATATTTACAAAATCATCATGAACAATTCCAAACAAAATTCTGAAATGATCATTTTCTAAAGTGACAAAACAAAACAAAAAATGAAATTAACTCAAATTTATATTCCAACAGGAATAAAAACGAAGTGCTAATGCAGAACATCCTTCTTTATAGCGTTAAACTTAGCGTCTCCATATTTAGAGCTTAATGAGCAGTAAATAAGCCAAATGTAAACCAGTCAGTGCATATCAGACAACACATCATCCTGTTTGAGAACGCTGTTGGTTGCAGAGCATCTGCTGCATTGTGGAACCAACACAGGGGGGTGCTGTGACTTACTGAGGATGAGAGCCCAGAGTCATGAGTACAGAAAGGCATGCAGCTCATCGCATCCCTTAACTGTCCAAGATCAAGCCAAAGATGGAGCAACAGTGATTGAGAGGGACTGAAGCATCAGTAACAGAATAAAAGGAATAAAAAGTAAAGCTACAAGAATGATACAAAAGTTAACAAAGGAACACAGCAATAATTAAGATGTGAATGCAAACAAAAAGGGGAAAAGAAACACTTATGATGATAGATAGATGGTACTGCAGAGCAGGCGACATGCTATCTTTTCTGAGCTGCAAATAGTTCAAATGTTTGTCATGAACCTGCGTGAACACCAGATTCTCGGAGCTGCGGCTGTCCAGACTCAGGACAAAGCGAATCGACTGGAAGAGCTCCTGGATACTCGATCGAAATTGCTCTTCCTCCATCCCACAAGTGGCTCTTGAGTACAGGATACGAGACTGGACGATGAACTTGAACAGATACTCCAGTGCCTGCGGGGGTTGTTGGAAACACACAGCTTGAAACACATCAGCTCACATACGTATCATATCATACTTTCAGTTCCTTCGCAATGAAGCAGAGGCGATGGCCTAATTAGTTTAAGGTTAAAAATCAATACATAAAAGCAATGTTTCCAGTCAGGCAATGCAACGGGGTATCATTTTCCATTATCTCATCGATACGGAAATTCAAAGACCACATGAAAAACGCTGCACTCCACACATCAATATCTGCAGAGCTTTTCAATAACTTCCTTTCATTAGTTTTTCTCTCAACAGGGAATTCACTTTCCAAGCCCTCATATGGTGTCACACATTTCTCCTTATCAGCTCTGTTTCCGTTTGACCGTTTTCTAATTCACGTCTTGCTCATCAATCCCTGCTGAAAGAGCCGGGATGAAACCGGGAGGAAGTGAATGTGATACTTTACCCTCATGGCTTCCTGTATGTGATCCTGCCGAATGACCTCGGCTGAGCGGTCCATGTACCATTTCAGACATCGAATCAGCTCCCTGCAGATAAATTGGCAGCGATTAAGAAACTTTGCAGGCCTTTTAAGTGGGAGCTATGGTAGCTTAAGAACTGGGAAAAGATTGTTATACTTGTATGCCAAAGCGCCAGCAAAGTGGTTTTGGATGTAGGAGTCCATGACAGGCCTAAAGTGGTAGAAACGGCTGTCCCTGAGCAGGTTAATGATGAACACCTGAGCACAAAAACATATGTGTTGTACTTATTTCTACTTCTTAGAAGTCACAATACTTATTTAATATGTAAGAGCAGCTGAGCGGCTTTAATGTTCCTACCAGAGACTGAAAAACCAGCGGCCCATATTTATCTGTATTGTCATCTAAAAGGCAGAAGAGCGTATCCAGGACATCTCGCAGGAACTATGAGGGATAAAAAAGAGCAGATTTCAAATGAAGCATCATCACATGAAAGGCCTCACACTAAACTAAAATAGAAACAGAAAATGGATAGCCCGCTCACCTGGAAACAAGGCAATAAAACCTGTCATCGTGAGAATGTTATTTCTAAAAATGAATTAAGAGCTTATAGAAAAAATGTATTGTGAATATTGTTCAAGGCTCATTTCCAGGTGTACAAACTTCTTAATGCTAAAATAATTTCAAACTTAAACTCCAAGTTACACAGTATCTTATGAATGAAGAGCACTTGGAATTTCACAGCGTTGCTTTGGGGGATCAGTGGGGTGGAAATTAATCTTTTAGCATCATAAACTTAAAGAGAAGATAAATATATTGATAACATTCAAGATTATTTCATTATCAAATAATGTTATGATATTAACCTTCACAATCTCTTCTCCACTGATCTGACGAAGTCGCCCGAGGATGTCCAACACCCTGTCTGGATGGGCCTTCCAGTTTAGAAGAGCCAGAAGATCCACTAATAACAAAGTAAAATAAAATTAACTTAAAGTGAATCAAACAGGGCTCCATTTAGAGGAGCAGGATGCAGAGAGTTTGGTTACCATTTTGTGTCAGTTTAGTGGAGCAGAGGATGGTGGAGACCCAGAAGGTTTCTTTGGGGCTTCTCTGGAAGGGCAGGTTGGCCGGCAGGTTGGGACAACTGTTGAAGTCCTCCTTACAGCAGGGCAGGCTCAGGTACAGACCCTGATTACTGAAGGTGGCATTTTCATCACACTAAAGGATGGACACATAAGGTTCAAAGAGGGTCAACCAAGGCTTGGATTAAATGATCCAACTCAACAGCCAAGGGATATTTCTGATGTCGGAAATTTATCTGGGAGCACAGAAACATCTGATGAGCTCGTTTGTGTTTACTGAATACTGCTGGGCTTCCACTGTCAAACACAATAACAAAAACAATACGCTTATTTAAATGAAGACTTGAAACTTAGCATGAAATGTATTAATTAAACATTAACATGATAACATTGTGTTATACTTGGAAATACAGAGATTAAATATGGAATTCAGTTAACCAAGAATTTCTCATTCCTGGATTCGCCACACTTTGTGAACTCATTCCATGTGAACCTTCTCCTAGTGCCAGTAGTGGCATCTACATCAGTATAAAGTATATACTGTATACTTTTAAATAAAATAACTATTTTTTTAAAACTAAGATTTAAAAAAAAACACACTGGAAAGACCGCTTGTGGCTAAAACAAGAAGACTGCAGCCCATAAAAACCCTCACCATGTTTCTGAGCTTTCTTAGTTTGCAGAACACAGTGGCCAGAATGGTGAAAGATCAAAACACAAAAAATGTACAAAGGCAAGAAATGACAGACAGTTGCCTGGGGGCGAAACTGATTGTAAAGTATTTTTGGATCAATCATCCAGGGCTTTTCATCTCAGACAGTGGACAGCAGGAACGAAGATGCCGCATTTTGATGCAGCTGCTCAGGGGAAGAGAGGTCGTATGTCAAGTGGAAAGGTTGGTGGTTTCGATCCCGGCTTCCCCAGATTACATGTCAGAGCATTTTCGGGTAAGGTGCTGAACCCCACATTGCCTCTGATGTGTTTGTTTGTGTTTGAATGTGTATCATAGGGAAAAACACTTATTGATAATTGTGAATGTGCATGTGAATATGTACAATTTAACATTTGCATTCATCCAAAATGAAGAGAAAACACATTAAAACCAATACAAACAAATAACACTGAGCGTAAAGGCTTCAATGACACAAGTTTAACAATAAAATCTGTCCAACAAATCTCACAAAAAATATCATCCTGTGTGTGTGTGAGGTGGCTTCAAATTTCCTTTAAGCTTTGGCAGGATGGGATAACGATGCTCAGTTTGAAGTCATCTAGTAGACCACTTCTCTCAAAAGTGTTAACTGGATTTATGGCACATCTGTAAATTCTAGCTTACATTCAACAAACTATTGACAATTTCTATTTTATCAAACCAGTCTGTAATAAAAAATTATAAATCCAACAATTATAAATACTATAAATACTACAAGAAACCACAGCTCTACTATGTGCTTAACCTTGCCGTACCTTGTACACATACAGCTCATGAATCTCATCTGAGAGAGTTGTCCCGTCTTCTCTCATCAGCGGAGTGAAGGCAAAGCCGAAAAGTTTCTTCTCCCCCTTGTCTTTAGCTGCAAGGAAGCAAATCCCAGCGTCATGCATCACATAAATGTCTGCATGGCACAAACCATACACGCTTGAACAGTTCTAAGCATGATGCAATCTGTCCCAATAAACTTGTGCACTGAGGGAGGGATACCGGGTTGTGTTACGGACTTACTGGAACAGTGTCTGAACTCAAAGCGTAGGTGGGAGCCTCTGAAGCGGTCTATGGGAATGGGCAGCTTGACCATCTCACTCCAGCGAGGACTGTTGTTGTGATACAGGACAAATGAGCGATACTCATTGGTGTTTGACTCCCCACTCCCCAAGCTAATGCAGTCCTGCAAAAAACATGGGATGGATATGAACTAGGTTATGCCCATACTTAGTCAGCAATTATATGGCGCATAATGAGCAATGTGTAAATGTGCTGTACTTTGAGCGTGTCCCCGTCAGCGTAGAGCACATATAGCGTGACTTCGATGTTCTTCTGAACACTCTTGCCACCCCTCTCAAACTCCCCCCGCTCCAGGGTCAGATACAGGTCATTGCGTGTGTCACCTTGGAAAAATAAACAAGGGTAGGAAACTATGTAAAGGGCAACCTCATGTATTTGACATATATATCTCAGATAGATATGATTATTTTTGCAAAGAAAAGTAATATCATCATATCGAGCCTTTTGTAGCTCCAGAGGGAGCTGCATAATATCAGCACGAGCCCTTTAAGTCTTAAAATATCACTGTCAGAAATGTGATTAACTCGGAGATGCAGAGTAAAGAAAACGCTAACCTACATCAGGATGACAAAAACATCTCATAAATTCCCTGCCTATGAAAACAAACATGTCTTCTGCCCTGGCGATGTTCATAAACGATGTCAGCTTCAGCTCCACAGATGAACTCTGAGTGGTCAACATAAATTAAGCATATATATAGATTACAATGTATGTCACTATTCCTTTAATTCAAAGTTAACCCCGCTGAGTTGAAATACACAGTGTCTCAGCATCTTTTGTGAGGTCAGTGTTTAATGGCATAAATATCAGTGGCAACACTGAAGGAAGATATTGCAGTTATTTATAAAACCAGATTATAGTTATTTATATCAAAGTCATTTCCTTTGGGACAGATGACTCACGAGGAGTGTTATTGGGAGGTATTTCAGGCTAACTGGAGAGAAGGGGGAGAATGGGAGTAGAGGTTTCTACATTCTCAGTGGAAACAAAGCACTGCAATGTCAGCTGATGAAATATGACGAAATAAACACACACCTTTCCTCTCCTCTGTCTTTGAGTCATCTTTAAAGATTTCTGCTCTCAACAAACTTGCTAAGCCCCCTGACCTACATGAGCATCTCGCGCAGCCAAGAATAAGGAAATGAGAGTCTACAAAACACCAGCCATTCAGTAAAGGTAACAGCACTAACTAATAAGTTAGTTAGGTTCCATAAACAGGAAAAATATCTTTTATTTGCAAAGAATGCACTTCACCAACCAACTAATGTTACATCAGCCCACCGTGCTCTCTCCTATAGCTTTCTATTTCCTGCTGTTTTCACCTACAGTATTCACTCCTTTTCTTTCTTAAATCCTTCATGTCCTACCCCGTTCCTGCTTCATCTGCCTCCTTTTCACCGTGATCCGTGACCTTCCCTTCCTTTCATTCCTCTGAACAGTCTAACCTCTGATCCCCGCCTCCTCTCTGTACCCGTTACCACCCACTGTTCATTGCCTCTTTACCTGGCAGGATGACATCTGGAAAACCCAGTTTGCGTGTGAGTGCCAAGGCCCTGTTGAACACAGCCTGGTTCTCCCGTCTGATCTGCTCCAGCTCACCTCGCAGCAGCTGCAGAGAAATGATGAGGCCTGGGGGCAGTGGCAACAATGTGGTGGGAACATAGGAATGTGTGTAAATGACATGTGTGGTTGGGGTAAAGAAGAAATGCGGGGTTGTGGGAAGAAAATGGAATTAAAAGAATAAATATGAAATACAGGGGCAGAGGGGAGGAGAAGGACATTTAAAGGTATTTAAAGGACATTAGTCAGAATGTGGAAGAAGATAAGACAGACAGGAGAGTAGATGGAGAGAGGGGATGAAGGCCAGAACACAGGCAGGGGGAACATTTTTGTTATATGAGGTTACACAGAGAAACAAAAAAGTAAGGCAAGGGTCCGGTAAAAATCTATTGTCAGAAATGTGTTAATCGTGAGTCGCAATTAAAATTGTGACATGTTCATTAAACCAAGAGTAACAGTAAACTGTGGGAGTCCATCCTAACAGTGTTTACAGTTTTCATTATTTCACACAGAGGAAAAATTGATGATTTCATCCCATATCGGATTCGGCAAGCAATTCAATGCAACACTCAGCAATAAAGTGTTTTCTCTGTTATTATCAAATTGACAGGGAGTGGTCAGAAAGGTACTGATTTTGAAGTACAGCATATATATAACCATGAAGTTATGGTAAATATAAGCTCTACATTACACTGAGACATTTATGGAACAGATATTAATACAAAATATAGATGCAGTACATGGAAAACAACAAATTACCCATGATCCTCTCCCTGCTAGAGTCTGTTTTAGCTGGGGTAATATTTTTCTGTAAGACATTTACCAGTTTCTCACATTTTAATGGAGAATTTTTGGCCCTCTCCTTTTTAAGTTGCTTCTCTTAACTGAGGTTTGTAGGCACTCATTCATCCGCACCTTTCCTAAATTTCCCAGAGCATTTCAATCAGCTTGAGGTCTGGACTTTGAGTGAACCATTGCAACGCTTTCATTCTTTGCCTCTGTGCCTGTGTGCAATGTCCTGTTTTACAGCCTAATTTCAGACACCTTTAGCTGTTTGACCGTCACTCCTGAGATGACTGGCTGAATGTTTTTAGACATCTGAATAATCTTTCTCACTGCAGAGGGAATTTTTCTAAATAATATTATATGTCTTCCCAGATCATGGGGGAACAACATTTGCTTCTAAAAGGTCAATGTTGATTTTTTTTCCTAACTCATTGTGTTTAAAATGGGTCAGACTCATGCTGATGATCATTTAATCATCCCTATAAAGCCAAATGTATCATATTTGATACATCCAGTTTCTGAGACATCCTGTGTCACTTAATGGTAAAAACTTGAGGACACCAGGAAGCATAAGACTAAACAACAATAGTTTTGGCACATCATACCTATAAATGGTAGTTATACCCCCAAAAAGTTTGTTATCATTTTATTATTATTGTTTTAAAAATTAACTTCTCTCCCCAGTTGTCTTGGGTTGGGCTTTAAAGGGTTATGTGCATTTGATTAGCAGCACCTGGGTTTTACCCGCCCTGTAATTTCTGATGTCCTGTGCTGTTGCTCACCTGAGGCTGCATTTACTGGATTTAAAGGCAGTGGGACAAACAGCTTATTGTAATAAAACCCTGAATTAGTTTCATCATTAGTTTCAAGTCATCTTCAGTTGTAAAGCCTCAAGTTTGGCATTTTGGCCAGCTCTGTTTTTTTTATGCTGACAGGATGAAGAAGTGTTCTCACAACTCACAGCACTCTTTGTGAACACGCAGGAAATATGTAAGGCCACACGGTTGAGACTTTACTGATGAGTCAAACTGTGACCCCTAAATTTACCCTAAGGATTAAACTATTTCCATATAGGTTTGACACCTACAGACGTTTCAACTTTTTTTTAATGCCGTCTATGTCTACAGCTTCAACTGTAAATATCTGGCTGTGTAATTTTCTTTATGAACTATGATAGTAATGAGTTTCCATAACTATCAATTTCAAACAAATAGCTGTTTCTCTACTTTCTGTAAAAAAAAAAAACGGTTTCAATAAAACTGAAGAGATGTTGGTTTTAATTCTAATGCTTTAACGAGCATAAAAACTACATTCATCTATTTGTTATTGTGGTGCCAATGTAAGTCTGAAAATACGAGCATGATACAAGCAAATCTAACCACATGTCTAGATGCTAGAGCGTGATGATTACATTATTTCACTTTTCAGCTGACAGATGTCTACCGACTCCAATAAACAGTATATTTTTACAGAAAGCATGCTTACCATAGTTGGTGCTGGGGGCTGAATACTTGGTGCTGGATTTGCGGATGATGTTCTCGTGTACCTGGTACCACTCATTCTCATTGTTGCATCTGTAGAGAAAAGGAGAGAGAGAGTTGGGTACGGCCCTTAACAGCACGCCTATTTGTGGGTCCAGATGGAGGGTTCAGGATTGTGTGCATGGGGACTACATGAACAGCATGTGTCCCAGAGCCGATTTCCTCCTGGAGAAAGGTAGCGGCAGGGGGAGTTGCTATCAAGCAGCACATTAGCCCAAATGCACAACACACTAAGCAAACCTGACAGCCAGCTCTCTACCAGCCTTTTTCATTACTGTGGGCCCAAAGGCCCCTGGGAAAGGCACGAAGAAACGCACAGACTGGAGCATTATAGGAGTCGACAGTTTGGAGGCAGCTCTGCACTGAATCACTGCTTGCTTTTTAAAAGGAAGAGCTCTTCACATCAGCAGAGGAATTCAATAAAAATGACAGCTTTTGTATTCTAGAAATCTTTATTTCACTTTACACCAGATGGTGATGTTCCATAAGCACTGCACAAGGAAAAAAAGCATCAAACTAGATTTGTAGATGGCAAAGTGTATGAGTGACTTCTGACCCAGAGCGGATGCTTAGAAGGAGAGCATAGCGGCAAGGAGACATTTCATCTGTTGACTGACAAGAAAAATATGCTGAGCTCGGTGTTATTTTGCTTTGTCCTCTAACTTTGCTCAATTATCTCTGTGTCATCCCTCTCAGTGTCATCTCCTCCCCCTCTCTGTTTCTCTCCTCCACTGGGTTGGCCAGAGTACAGGAGTAGCTCTCAGTGGCAAAGCCTAACCGAAGAAGCCAGATTCACAACATGCCAAGTGCCCTATCACAGGCCCGGGGTGAGCTGCTATTGATTTTCCAGAGGACACTTCATTATCATTCTGATCAAAACACACCATGCATCAACAGCGAAGTCCCGCATTGTCATGCGGAACATTTTCCTAACATTTGTGCATTACGGTAAGGCAAGCAGACAGAGAAAAAGCGGCAGCGGTATACTCACGTGTAAACTTTAAGGACAAAGTCTTTCTCCTCTTTGAGGTCAGTGATGGTGTGGAAAACGTCGCTCATTGCAAGCACGGCGCAGCCATAAGGCCGCCGATACTGAACGTGAGGCAGACCTTTCTTTGAGTCATTGAGCAGCATGCGACCTGGAACCAAAAGAAGAATGTAGTGAGAATTATTAGATGAATCATGAATAAATCAAAATCGTGAAATAAATGATTGTTTGTGCATTAAACTCTACTCACCAGTTCTGATGACATGTGCAACGATATACAAGTCTCTCTTCAAGTCTTTACTACTTAGGTCCTGGAGGAAAAAAAGGACGTGTTAAATGGACTGAATAGAACATTACAGCACATTTACATTCATGTAAGCAGCAAAATGATCTCACCGTGAAAAGAGCGCACAGGCGATCAGCCTTCTCTGGATTCTTTGGTCCTCCATTTTTGTTCAGTTTCACCATGAACTTCTCACTGCAAAATAAGCCAATTCACAGTTTCTGAGTGTCTGTCAGCCAAAGAGTGCCCGAGTCAATCTGCTGGACTGAGATGGTGAGTAGACATGTGCAGTGTGTGTGTGTGTGTGTGTGTGTTTGTGTCTCTCAGCTCATGCTCACATGTTTGTACTTTAGGCCCATCGACAGCCTCCTAAACATACCTGATCTGTTTGGCCTCACGAGTGTCGTACAGAGAAAAGAAGACATCTGCATCTTCGCTGATGCTGTTGTAGGTAAAGCTCTTCAGATTGATGAAGAGGTGGTGGGACACAGGAACACGGCAACCGTCGCCGTGGCGCTGTCTCATGCTATCACCCTGGGAAGGAAGAGGAATGCGCTAGCCAACATGTCAAACTGGCACTGCAAGTGAGGCAAATAGCTAGCACTCTTCATATGGACAGCTATTTAGTAAAGCGGTGAAGGTAGTGTAACTGGTGAATAATTCATTAACATATGCCGTGCAGTGGGTCACATTCTGCTGCAAACACATGCTAGCTTCTGCAACTTAAGCTAACATGTTCAAACTGAGAAATGAATGGCTCAAGGAATGGGAAAAGAAAAAAGGGATAGTTATCTGTTAGGAGCCTCAAAAGGGTTCCTTTCCTGTCACTAAGTCTTCTGCATCTATAAAATGCCAAACTACTGATTGACAGGAAAAAACTTTCAGGTTTATTTCTTATCGTATCTTACAGTTTTATGGAAAAGAGGCTTATTCAAAGAAAAAGGACGAAAAACCACACTTGAGGACCAGTAAATCCAAGATAAACAAGTTATATCATGTTTGTTTAGAGTTTGCAAAAGATAAAGTGTGCAAACAATGCAGTGAGATTTTATTAGGCTTATAAGTCAGATTTAGGGGCACTTGTGGGCAGATTTGTAGAGAGAACCAGGGTAGCTGCAAAAAGACTGCAATGCAACCCACTGGTGCTCCCATACAAATACAATTCGCTGGACAAACTATTTACAGCACCATTTGTGCGCACACTGGGCATATGTGATCCCAGTGGGAATCAGTCCTCTCACTCTGACAGTGTTGGTGTGAGCTTCTTGTGAAGCATGAAAGCAGCTCATAGAGTGCAAGAAATATTGGCAACCAATAGTAAAAAGTCAAAAGGTGATAACCTTATTGCTTCAGCAGGATAGTGACTTCTACTGACTGACGTCAGGATACTTAAAGAATTAGAGAGCTTATTTGGCATGATTGGAGAGTTTGGAAAAGAGAGATGGAATGGGAAATGAAGATGGAGGCAAAGCATGAAAGGTTTGATCATTTCATGGGTAAACAGCACAAAAATGACAGTACCTGGTTTGTGCTTTGCTGACCACAATGTCTGCTGGATACATGCTAAAAAAGAATGAATTTCAAAGGAAATATCAGTCTAAGCAGTCTTTACACATCCCACACAGCTCTGAACTTATTTACATTATAGCGGCTTCAGACACACAACACCAGAGCAATGCCTCGGCCGATGCCTCAAATCTGACAAACATTTCACCTACGTATGCTGCGGAGTGGCTACATTACTGTTCCTGCAGCACTAAGAGAGGCCCACATGAGGCAAAACGTGAGCATGTGGGAGGGAAGAGGACAAAGCCAGCATTGCCCACACACACACACACACACACAAACCACTCTGCTTAGAAACCTAAAAGAACTTCTCTACTCCTATACCTGAAAAGATGCCAAGGCCTTGTGCCCTGTCAAAGACAAGCTCACTTTCATCGACAGAGTCAGGAGGCTCTTTGGCAACGAACAGCCACACTGTTGTTTCTGAACACAGCATTTAGTGCACAAACATTCTCCGTGTGAAGCTGAGAAACATGGCAATGGTATAATGGGAGGCTGCAGGGCAGTTGGAGAATGTTTTGCATCAGCGTATGGAGCTGCAGCTACTGACCAGAAAGGATCTCCCTGCTAGATAAGTCTCCAGTAGTATTTCGTTAGATTTCATAACATCTGTGCTCTAATAGCATATTTCTAAAATTGGATCTGTCTTAGTAAGTCTTCTCTCTCTATATCTGCCTGTTTGTGTGTAGGTCTGGAGGTCCCACATCACGACAACCAAAATACAGTTAAGCCATGATTTATTGATACAAACGTGTCTCTCGTCTGGTTCAGGGTTTAAAGCTAGCAAGACTAAAATATGTAATTTATTAAAAGAAAAAAAAGAAAAGCACTGAAAAATGCATTTGTATGTACTTTCCTATAGCCCCACCTGAGGCTGTCACTTAGCATTATGTCTGCATTGCTAGCTAACATTCACACTTGTGAGCCTCACATGCATGCAAGAAAAAAGACACGCTCAATATGGCGGTAAGATAAGCATGAAGAACTGGTCACATGAGGCAGTTTCAGCAGCCGAATCGTGCTCTCGCTTGTGAGTCACCTTATGGATGATTTGATAATCGGTACATTCACACATCCCTACACATCCAACAGCACATTCCAATACGTAAAACCAGGCACTCAGTAGGTACAAAAGCTCATAATGTGCAAGTCAGTGAGTCATGTTTAGAAATATAGTTTATGCAGGCTGCTGAGAAATATTTAACTTCATTAATCGGGTAATTTCATTTTCCAAAGCAGAGACATTCACTTTCATGTTACTTCTGTTTTATGATTCAGTGGCTGATTTTTATTTATTTTTTTATTTAAAGGGTACATTTGTTTGAGATAATCACAGATAACTTACCAGTTTGTATAGCTCTGACACACTGATCTGATCTGGATCCACCATTTCAAACTCTTTTCTGGGAACAAGGTCCAGCCCCAAGTGCCTAGGAAAGAGGAATAAGGCATGCATATTAGGGGAAAAAAAGGGCAAAGATGGCAAACAGGGTGTTAGGGGTAGAGAAACTGCAAACAGTGCTGCACACATTAAACCTCTCTCACCTTCACCTATTTTCAAAGCCCAGATAAAAAAAACGGTTTAGTTCAGAACAAACCATTGTCTGTGCTTCTACATTTAAGTTAGAAAACAGCAAGAAACTCTGTTTACCATCACCTCTAAAGGTCGCCAATAAACCCAAACAGAAATCAAACACTTAAAATAATATTTCTAGCAATGTGCCGCAATGACTTCCAGGAGTTTTCACTGGTTGCCTAGCAACCCGTCAGGGCCAAGCGATTGCAGATGCTGGTATTAAATTCAAAACACATGATGACTTTCAAATATGTGACTATTGTAATGTTCTACATGTGGATCTTTAATAAAAGAATCCTATAAATATATGCGTATAAATATATATATAAATATATATATATTTATATATATATATATATACATATAGCAGATTTTCTGTCATGAAGGTAAAGAAAAGTAAAAAATGTAAAGTATAAAAAGAAATTTAGATCAGCATTGTGGTTCATTTTAATCTAACGACTCTTTAAAACATCTTTGACTGGCCCAAACAGTAAAAAACCCATGATTTGGCAGATGAACGTGCTGTGGGTAAATCCAGTGTGTTGCCTTGTGCTCCAGGCTGTTGTACAGTATATCCTATTGTGACCTGCTCAGACTAAACAAGTTACAGCAGATATGATCTCTTCAAGCTAAAATTAGGTCAGCTTTCACTGCAAACCTCAACATGCATGACTTCAACATGCATCATGAGTAAACTATGCTACACTTTAGTCTTAACAGTTTTTACAGTTTATTTAACCTCTAATGTAGAGAAAAAGTGAATGCGTCTTTGCAATAGTGCACTGAAGCTTATTTCAAACTATCATGCTTCTCTGCAGCTGAATTGGACACCTCATATATTTTTTTCTCTTATGGACAACTGCCACAGCTCAGATGGATTTTAAAACTGGCAACAGTAAGAAAATGACTTTACTGTTCCTCCAGGGGGGATTTGCATCAACTGTAAGCAGCTTCAAACTCAGTCATCTGCTAAATCACCATAAAATTATATCATACCATTATCAATGTACACCCACTATCCTGCGCTGCACGTCTGACCAATGCCAGAGAAACATTGTCTTCTTTGGTGGTCAACAATTAGAGACAAATGTTTTCTGTTAAGGATGCTGCCGCATATGCTTTCAGTTCATTAATACTCACTCATTGCCCCAGTCTAGTCGTACGGTGATGTGCCGCTTGATCTCACGAGTCTGGTCCTGAGCGAGGTGGCCCTGGATCAGCTGCCGACGCAGGTCGATTAGCTCGTTCATCACATGACGGAGCTTATGGAACAGATCAACCTTGTGTTTCTGTTGAAGAGGCCAAAAAGCATCAATTGGGAAATGTGAAATCATCAGCAACATCAAAATGTAAGGAAATTTAGCAAATAATACCTATCAGCTTGGCTTTCTGCAAATCATACTTTTACATGCGCCATACCATCCCCTAAAATCTTATAGCAGACAGAAAGCCTCCTCCCCACCATCATCAACACCGCTATGGCAACAGCCTTTTTTAATTTTCGTTACTTCATTTCTGCCAATAACAAAGACAAAAACCTGGATCTAGGCGGCTCTATTTTCCCACCAACTGAAAACTAAACCTGTTATTCTGAGCCACAGCCAGCCTGTGCAAGTAACAGCCCACTGTGCGTTATAACTTAGATAAGCCCACTGGTTGTGTAAATGAAACAAACAAATAGGAAAATAGGGGGAAAAAGAACATTTCCCTTACAAGTCTAATTTAACCTCATCACAGTAATGAATTTCATCACCATTTCTAGTAGACCAAGGACAGCACTTTTAATTCAAGCATCCTCTGTTCTCCTTAATGGTATGACAAGCCTGCATTACCGCCCAGGTTTGTTTACATAAATGCAAAGATTAAGCGCACTACAATGGCCGTGTAAGCTTAATGAGCATAAACACTGTATGTTCTCAAAGGCTGGAAGCTGCTGAAAACAAATGATTTTGTCAGGGTTGATGAGTCCTTTTGGACCCCTACTCGGAGGGGCTAATTATATACATTATTTTAAAAAATGCACAGCAATGCCTCAGTCATTGCTCCCAGAAGAAATGCCATGAAACCTAATTGGCAAAACTAAGGTGAAATGTATCAACATCTAGCCAATGTTCCATCCAAGTATTATGGATGCAACTGTGGCAACACAGTCCATATCACACAGGGGGTGAGCACCAAAACCAGCCCTGTTAAATCAAGGCTTCACATTAGTCAAGCTTCAGAGGAAGTTACATCATCACACCAATGCCTCGGGCTGCTTAGTTGCTCAAAGCATGAGCAGTGAGAGGTTATGTAAAAACTCACTGCCAGCTCTGCAACATAGCCACTCAGCCCCAAACTCTAAACCCTACCAACCACTCCTGCCTTCCCCCTCGACACTTAGCTGGATTAAAGATGCTTTAGTTTTTCATTAATCACTTTTTAACGGCAAGTGAAAGCTGGCTGAAGGTGGTGGATGTTAAGATGATGCAGAAACTATAAGATCCAGGCCAAAATCAATCAGTGGTTGAATGACACAGCATGAAATCGCACAAGACAAGTCTGTAGGCCATTATCTACATCGGACCACCATTTCTGCTCTCTTGTACATGAAAATACAGGATGACAGGCAAAACAACATGCTAAGGGGAGAGAACTAAAGGAACTGTCACTGCATTTTCAGACTGTACTCTGGATGAATCGCTGCTCTTACTGGCAAACGTGGTCATTCCAGGTGTTGAAATAAATTGTGGTAAAAGCGTTTTTTTCGCCAGAGGAATGCAAATAATACAACTTGTAAATTTCCTTTTTTAATATTAGTAGATGCACTCTGAAATGTGTTGCTACATGTTTAATCTTGATAGGCAGGAGGTAAATTATAATATAGGTATGGCCACTGACCACATAAAGCTGCTTCCACAGGATGCCCCATTCCTGCAGGGTGGAGGTGGTCTCTGTGATAATAGGGTCCTCCAGAGGCACAACTGTCTCACATAACCTGCCACAAAAACAGGGAAATAGACCAAAAATAACATTAGAACACTTTCCAAAGCAATGATACTGTCACAAATGTTTTACTTTAATGGAGATCCAACAAATCCTACCCAGATCATGTAGATTCTTAGAGCTCCACATTATGTGATTTTCAGAGAATTTATGTAACGTATCGAGCACTTTTTGAATGCTATGAGAGAACTGTAAAAAGTATGTGTCTTTTAATGCTAATTATTCAACCTCCTGGTTGTACACTGAAATTATTTAGTTATACATATAACAGATTTTAAATGCAAAAATAATGTCACTGGTTGTCCTGTTACCCTGGCATAACCTAGAATCAGACAGATACCTATTTTTGAGTTGTTATCGACCATTAGTTACCGTTTAGTACCCATCAAAGGATAGTTCTTTTTGCAGTTAAATCTAAGATATAATGGTTGGTAAATGCTGCATAAATTATTAATGCAGCCTTTCGCTTAAATAAATAGAACTCGTGCTTCAGTAACTTAAACTTAAATTATCTCTAATGGCAACAAGGGGGTTATTCATGTTATCTAGAAATAAGAAAGCTATTACCCTGCCTCTCACATGATCTATTACTGCTGTTGAATTCAGAAACAGTGATGGAGCTCTTAAGTAAAAACCAGATCCCTCATCGTTCCTGTGTGTCCGCAAGCATAGGGAAACATAAAAGCAAAGGTTAGACCTCCTGTGGTGCTTTGCACCGTGCATGAGAAGCTCTTGCCAGGGCTGCAGAGAATTAACTGTGATGCTATATAATGGTTTTGGAACAAGGCAAGCATCTTCATCCGTAACACAATGAGTGTGGGTGAGCAGGATTCCCGAAGTGCAGCGAGGAAGTATAATCGTGCCTATTTCTAAGATGGCACTTTTAATTGTTTGACTGGAAACTATTATTCCTATGTGATAGCTTTGTTAGAGTATGGTATGATGTCTATCATGTCCAAGGCCCCTGTTTAATCGTGCCATAGAGCTCAGTCTGGAATCATATCAGGCTGATGAAGAGCTCTGCTGCCTGCTTATGTCATCATCTTAATTCTGATCTGTGGTGCAACGGCCAGCTGCTGTTACAAGATGATCCCAGAGTGTGAATTAGTATGTTTGGTGTGGGTCCATGCACATCAGCAGTAGTCAGGTGGTAATTCCCTTATGGACACTACTGTAACTGATCAGTTGAGATGCAAACTTAAACAGTAGCAACAGAAATTATGTTTACACTCCAACATTGAGAAGATGATACCTTTGTTTAACACCATTTTTATCAAACCATTAGGAGCTGGTCGGCTAGACCAGTTAAAAACAACCAATATATACATATATATATATATATAGCAACTATGACACAAATTAGTGCTTGGAGTACTCTAATGTCATCAGTGATATTAAAGAGATGGCTTTATATCATATTGGAAAAGCCTGAGCTACTTGAAATGTTTAAGTACTTTAGTTTAAATTTCACCCAGCGTCACCAAAAATATATTTTTATAAAATTGAGTATTGATCATTTGAACTAAATACAGAACTTTAAACCTAACTACAGTACATGGATGCACAGATGATAGTTCATACTGGTGATGCTGCAAATTTGGTCTGGGTGCTGAACGTCAAATGATAAATTCATATTAAAGAGAGGATCAGCATGAAACAATGCAAAAATACAGGTGAAAAAAAACTTTTACATATGAAGATATATACATACAGTCAGTTTCCCTCAGTCTGTCTTGTAATTGGTGCTCATTTGTATTTTAAAGTGGTCTAATAACAAAAATATCTATTAGTTCTAAATGGCTAATAGCTCAAAACATCAGACATAATACAAGCTTTTCACTTTTCTTTTGAGACGTATTCAAAATTTTTTGGGAACAAGTCTGAACATGTGTAGTTCAGTGAGATGCTCAGTATTGCAACGTTCTCTAAATCCAGAGTTACCAAAGCCGAATTATTCAGACTCCCTATCTTTAGCTCCACCAACTGCTTCATCTCTACCAACTGAGGGTCAACCCCATTTCTTTCTGCATTAGACTAGAAACCATGAAGTTAGCTTTGGCCACCGACTCAACCCTAAGTTTCATAGAGCAGCACCTATTGTTAGACTGATCCCCAGTCACAAAAGAGTAAGGAATTGTTTTTAAGGCTAATGTTCAAGTAAAATAAAAAAAAGAAACTTTCGGCTGACTACAAACCACTTACTAAACGTTTTTACATGCCTGGGCTGCTTTGAAGCCTGGCATATAATACCACTATGCCTAAGATCAGTACAAGCAGTCTATGACTGAACTGCTGACAGAGTATATGCAGGGGTGAGATGAGAATCAGAGTTTATTATGTGGATTGTACCCATGAAAAACCTGCTAAAGCTTCTCTTCCTGTACCAAACAACTTATTTTGCTAATGACTGTTATTTGTTTATTTACAAACATTTTATAGCATTCTTTTAATTTACAAGCATCAGTTATATTTATCTTTAGAATTGGTATTAAAGCATAAAAAAATAGTTTCTTTGCATTACTTATCATGGCACACATGCTTGAATGAAAACCCTTTGTCATATAACTTACCCTCTATTTGTCACTGTAGATTTCTTCAAATTGACATAGCTGATTGGGAAAATGCCCTGTGGATGGAAAAAGGAACAGAGATGTTAGTGAGAGTGGCAGAATTACATTAATATTCCGGCAGTACATTATCAAAATGTACAGAGAAGCAAAATGCTTGTTTCATGGACTAAGTTAATGCACGCTGAGAGCTGCAACACTGAAAGAATAAAAAAATATTACAGTTCAGGTGGGGACATATAACATACTGCAAAATACTTTTATACATATTTTGACATTTTTGCTGTGTGCTTATATTTTCTGTGTTTTGGAAAAAAAAGGAAGGCCAAACTCTTCCCAAAAAACAGATACAGGAAGTAGAGTAATGTTGTTCCAAGGGAAAGGCATCATAGTGTGAGTGGAGCCGGCTGTCACCTTGCAGTTAATCTTTCTTATTCTAATCTGCCACATGTGAAGAATTGGCCAAAGTGAGCACAGCTAATTCTCTCAGCAGAGAGCGAATACGGAGGCGAATGAGTGTGGGCAGAGTACATAACAGAATGAAGGGGTGTTGGTAGGAACTGTAAATAGCTGATGAGTGTAGAGAAGCACAGCATGTAGCCACCTACATTTACCAGAACTTGACAGTTTTTGTGCTTTCCTTAAAACATCCCAGCAGCAACACACACTAGTTCAGAGGTAAAAACAATAACTTAAAGAAGACGTGCAACAATGACAAGATGCCTCCTGTTTTGTTTTGTTCTATCTCAATGTATTAAATTTAAAATATTTTTGCATTTCAAATTTATGCAATGACAGCTCTGCCACTGTTGATCTGTGATAAGCATGATTTATTGTACAATAGTTTATTTTGGAAGTAGATAATGAATTACATTAGGCAAGCCGTAATTATTTTTCAGTCGGTGATGGCTGTCCTTCATTCTTCTAACAAGCATAGTGCAGAGGGTTTGCTGCATCCATCCTGCAACAGTCATAGAAGAAAGGAACTTTGCAGCTTGGTAGGAAGTTTAGTTGTCTTCTAAATAGACTGGCAAGATGTCCAGTTTTAAGATTAATATTTGCACCATTTGCTGACTGAGAGAATAATGAAAAACAAACAGTGTTGGGATATGAAAGGCATACATCACAATGACATTAAAAAAATAAACAAACAAATGACATGAAGAGTCTTGTGTCTTTGTTAGCTATTGTTCCACTAAATAACATTCACTGTACAGTATATGTGGCTGGAACTCTACTGAGCCTTTACATCAAATGTCTTATCTTAGTACTAAGGTGATCACTCAGATCAACGTTATATTGATTTCCCATGATCCTGTTCTCTAAGAGGGCAAACTGGCTCAAACCAAACCATGGAAATGGTCCCAACACCAAAACAGAGCCACCACATTCCATGAAGTTTCATCTTATTAGTCATCTGTATGGTATGTATATAGCAACCATGTGTCTACTGTTCTTTTATATTTGGTTAATTATATTTGATCACTGTTAATAAAGACAAAAATACAGCCAACTCTTACATGCAATTCATCACATGTTTGGTCAGGTACACATACAGAAAACCCCAAAAATGAACATGATTTTTCAACATTCAAGGTAGAACACATAGACTAGGCACCACTACAGCTTAAGAAAGTTTACCGATGATGTGGGACCCAGAGGTCCGACCAGGGACACTGTGGTGACCCACATACAGTAAGAGATAGGGAAAGGTTATTGTACAATGGAGAAATGCTCCAAACATGTCATTATCATTCTAGATTATGCATTTTAACCCCTTTAACCAAAACAATTGGTTTTATCACTTGAGTCTGACAATGCACCACCACATCAGAAACTACAAACATGTTGCAATATTTGAAATTTAGATGACTGACTTGAGCCTAACACCTTCACCACCCCTCCAGTCTCCAAATGTTCTGATAAAAAGTCCACCCTCAACAAGATGCATTATGTAGATCAATCCCTAGAAAGTCAAGACATCTACAGCTCTATGCATATCATACTTTAATGTAATGAAATCCAAACAACTTCAGTAGAATTATGCCTTTGTGAAATTTAGGTCAGAAAACTTCTATTTTTGTCATATCAAAGCTCTGTTCAATAAGTTAATCAGCCACTGAGGCCTTTTTTGTCGGGGAAAGTTATTTCTGGGCCGAACATCTCTCACATCACATTATCATTCACAAAAATCCACCAGTTTTTATAAAAACTAAATAGAAGATCAACAAAGGCAGCCAATTTTACAGGGAGGGAACACTTTATCTTAGTGATAAAGTCAAAGTTATAATTAGCATAGGAATCTACTGTAGTTAAAGATATATTTCTGTGAACATACAGAAGTACAACACCAATTTGTTTAAAAAAATAAAATAAAATGAAAAGCATAAAAAAATATTAACCGAGTTGTCTTTTGACTCAAGTATCATTTATATTTATAGACAGAGAACTGCCATCTCGTAAAGAACAACGATAAATCTGCATTATTCAGTGATTACCTTGATAGAAGGCTTCTTGGTGGAAAAGCCTCTGTACCAACCTGAGGAAAAAGAGCAAAGAGCACATAAGAAAATCATATGAGACAGAGTAATGTACAGCTTTGTGAATAGTCTAAACAGTTCAAAGATAAAGACACAATAAGCTAAATATGTGTAGTTTAAACCACAGTGCTAATGATCTCCTGTAAAAATAACCTTGTTTTTTCCCAAAAACTGAAATATTACTCAGCATATGTAAGTCATCTGTTTTCCATTCAAAACTTTATTAGCTTTATAGCAGGCTTGTCTGTGGGAAAGTCAGTGGGACTTTAACAACTTAAGTTAAATAATTAAAACAAATTTTCCTGACCTGTAAACCATCACTATTGTTCATTGTGGCTTTTCTGTAAATAATTATCACAATTTCATACTCAGAAAAGACCTGTGGCAACAGTTAGCAGCTAACAGCCAACCAGGCTGCATTACTGGGCTCAGTCTGGTCTTGTTGTAGCCTACGAGCTTCAAAGGCTTTCCAGAGACTAATAAGTATTCTTAAACAGTGATGTATAAATTAGAAACTAAGACTGATAATGCTACTATTGAGTTGTTGGCAGAAATGTATCAAGTAGGTTGTTGTTCTTCACAGATAATTGAAGATAACATGAATTAAAGACCCCAAAACTACTAAAACATGCTTTTGGCATTAAATTATCTTAGAAGTGTGGAATGTGTGTGTGTTTATAAAAAAAATGTTATTTATAAAAATTGTAGTTATATTAAATGGTATTTTATATTCTGTAATTGTACTGAAAACTATTTTAAACTATTTCAAGCTTTTTCCACATAAAGCTGTGTATTTTGCTTTCACCAAAAAGCTTCTTTTGAATTACAAATTTCATCATTTGATATAATCCATGTGATGTCTGATATTTGTCACATTTATTTTCAGTGAATATTGTATACAAAATTAAGCTATACTAAAAAAAAAAAACACCAGGAAGTAAATTCTGTTCCTAGAGTCAGTATAACCTGCTTTGCCTCTGGACATCTCACTGGTTATACCTTCACTTTTCTCCAGAATCTGTACAGTTTCCCCGATCTCCAGGACCAGCGCCTGACATATTGATGACCGGAAGTTGCAGATCACTGTGCAGAAAAAGGAAAAGACAGTAAAGAGACAAAATTGATCAAAAATAATTTTATGCCACTGGTGACTGTCAACAAACACCTTATTGCACATTTATGGTCTATGTTTGGTTTAATCCTCCTGAACTCTGAACGGTGGTCTCTACAGTGTGTTTTTGAGGTTATAATAGGACTGTTAGAGCCATTTTAATAAGCTGTTTTAATGCAAACATCTAAACACAGTGTCACTCAGGGACCACTGCTTAGTGAACTGTAAACAAGCTCCCACCCTAAAATGGGAAGTCACTGTAATAAGCAATTAATTCCTAAGCGACCTGATTTTGTGCAGTTTTAACTTAATTGAAGTATCTCCCAAAATAGAGCCAACCTAAACTGCTAATATGGCTTTAACGCTGATTAATCATAAGTATGTATTAGCGTAACTTTTCATGACAGGTGCTTTTGCTGCATCATTCAGTCTTCCACCAAACAAAGCACTGATGACATCATGATTCTTTGGACGGTCAGCGCAACTGTAATAGCCTTGACAGCTACCCTGCCCCTTGTGTCTGTCTTTACCTGTGCAGCAAACAGAAACAGAAACATAAGCCGTGCGGCCAACTGCACAGAAGTCTCAGTTAAAACAGATTGTGTGAAAAACTGGTGCTGCTCCGCTGATGATTTTAAAAACCTACAAATCGAGGCCCTTCAAGGATAGTTTGGTGTGAATCATTATGCTAATGAACTAGTCAGGGGACCTAGTGAGGGGGAGGAAGAGAGGGAGGGGCTTGAGCTCAGCTCCCTTGCTTGTTTGAAGGTAACGAGTGCTCAGTTCCTGTGCTTGGGTAACTATGGCAACAGATCATCCACAAACTGGAGGGCCTCTTTCACTGTAACTGCAGCAGGGACCTGGGCATTTTAGAATGGCAAGTTTATGGACACTACATAGCAACTGAGTCCAAATGGGTGATAAAAAAACAGAGACGGGCAATCTTAAAGAAGGTTCTTGTCATCTTTTTTCAAATAGGAACTACGTAGCAAGGGCTACGAAGCTCCTATTCCTAAATATCCTGTATTTCATTAGAATTGCAAGACCTCCATTCAAACTGTTAGAAAACTATACATCAAGGGGCACATCAAAAAGAGGAGGGAGTGCATGGGCACAGCACATAGACTCCTAGTTTCATAGTTCTTCAACAGAAATTTATCAAGCTGTGTAAGCAAGTAGTCGTATACTTATTTCATTATGCCTGCAGAAAATGTGCACATCCTCCTAACAAAGCAGACGAAAAATAATTTCAGACTTTAACATGCTGAACGTAGGATGTTGGAAAGACTGATGGGACAGGGAGTTGAGAGCGTTGCCAGAAACAAAGATTTCTGCAAAGCAACAGCATATCAGTCCAGACTGTCTCTCTATTTGGTTCAATTCCTGATCCACATGGTGTCCAATGGTTTATATTGCATAACTGACCAAGTATAAAAAAGATCACAATTTCAAATGAGCGTCAGAGTCCGAAAACTAGAGATAAATGTTGCTTAATTCCAGAGGAATTCAAGCAACCTTTGTGGAATTAAAGAAATATCTTCCTCAGTGCCTTTCACTACTTTTTACCAGTGGGGATGCCACCCAGGTTGTGTAAAAAAAATGAGCCTAATACAACCAGAGCAGCAATGTCGTTTAGGAACAAACTATTTTTTTGTATGTTTTTTAAAGAGAGAAACTGTGAGTGAACATTGAAATCCCTGTTAATAATTCCTGAATGTTAGTCAGGAATCATTGGGAGACACCTGCGTCAGGTTTGTTTAGAAAATGTCTGTTTATGCCAGAGTAAGTGATATAACATAAGCAGTCAACCTAGTAAAGAATCTCACTCAATGTGTCAGTTTATTGCGCTTTCGACTCATCTGTGACTTGTCTCCCGCTCTTACCCTGGGCTTTCTTATAGCTTTTATAGCTTTTAATCCAGCTAGTTTAAATGTAACATTTTAACACAGGTTAGTCAACTTCATGGATAAAAATTTATTAAAAGTGTTTTAAAACATCAGCATGCTCTTCCTTCAGAATTGAAGATGAACACACACATTATCTGCAGGACAACGGCCCCAGGAGGGGGTAGTTTGCAAAGAGTGGGGACATTCCAACAAAAGCCCCAGAGTAAACCCAGTTATTGATATTAATAGAACCACTATTCTGAAAACAATTTTCAACAATAAAAATGTGATAATTTAAATAAAAATGTATTTTATTATTCATTTTAGTTCTAGTCTCAGTCATAACTAGCACAAATAAAGCCTAATTGCTCCAAATGGTCATCCTTGTATCAATAATGTGTGATTATGTAGGCCAAAAGGGTCAGGCTTCAGTAGTTTCGCCCCAGAATTATCAAAGTTATGTTGGTCCTTGAGCTTCCCCTCTGACTCATAGTTTACTAAGACCTGAATGCACACTCATTTATTGGGACAGATTACTGAACCAAAGCCTTGCTAACCAAGAGATTTCTGAGAGAAGCATTCTGATTTATCTGACTAAAAATCACTACCCAAGAAATCTAGGCATGGAAGTCAGCTGCAGGGGTGTGTGTATGTAGATTGTGGCCATGACAGATACAAAAAAAAGTATGACAAAGAAAAAATCCAATGTGAACAACTTGCACCGCAACGATGCCTGTTGATGTGCAAGCTTTGAAATCATGGCTAAAACTTAAAATGTGCTGCCTGGGGAGAATTTTTCTAATCCTACTTTCAGCAGAACATTTCTTGTAATCTTTCCTAATCAAGTTTGATACTGGAGACATCAATTTTGAAGTGGTGAAATGATCAAGCAGTGAGAAAATGCTTCCTGTCAAGAGACTATGTGGCTCAGCACTTAATTGGTTAAGTACAGTTAGCCAAATATAATTCAAGTATAAAATATAAAAGTATTCATAGCATACTAAAAGTATTCACAGCCACAATGTTACTATTATTATTATGGGTTCGGATTTTCCCTACTGTTGCATCAATGTGTCTGTTATTGGTTGTTTTTGTTGTTGTTGTTTTTCTTCTGTTGATGTTTATGGTTGAGCTAAAAAAAAATTCTTCTATTTAATTTTCAGCATCATGTTCTTTGAAATCATCTCATGTTTGTAGAGTAACTGTTTCCTCAGAGCCACATATCATGAGCTCAGAAAAACACCACTGGTTCCAGCTTTGTGACAATGTTTTGCCAGATAATCCAGATGAGGTTTAAATTGTTTATTCAGATGAGAAAGGACAATTATCTCCGCCCATACAATCCATAGAAGGAACAATTAATCCTTCAGTTTATCACAGAAATTCACATACAAATGTAAATCATTTTAGAATATGTAGTTTTCATTAGAATGGAAAGTCGTAACTAACTGTAATCTTTAGAGAAGCTATTAAATACAATATACAGGCAAATAGTGATTTGGACAAAAGTATTTTGTGTCTGAGATGTACTGGACTAGAACCATTAAGTTGCATAAAATGTAAGCAAATTACCTTGATTTTGTAGTTAAATGCAGCTCTTGAATTTAAAACGTCTTTCCATTTAACCACGGATTTAAGTTATTTTATTATTTCATGTGCTGCTGCTAAGATGCATGGCCACAGATGAAGCCATCTGATTCATTCCACTCTCTCACTCTCTCTCTCTCTCTCTCTCTTTCTCTCTCCCTCTCTCATGTGGGCAGGTACTAACTTACAGTCAGAGCTCTCTCCGATGCAAGTGTGAAGAATAGCTGATTCTATGGACAAACCCATCAGTGACTCATTTGCAAATAAGACAATAAAAAAGATGCTTGAATTACAGCATCAAATAAAAAAGAATTGGGAAAAACTCAGGAGAAATTAAGGGAATTTAATCATTCTGTTATCTGGAACTCAACTTGGCTTTTGGTCTTTGCATTGCTTTTTCAGCTTTGGTGATTTCCCATACAAATAATCAATTAAGGGGGGAAAAGAGATGAAAATTACTAGGTTAATTGGTGCTTACTGGAATTATTGTTCATTTTCATTGGACCTGTGCAGCTTTACTGTAGATTTGGTCCATGCCGACTAGGATTCTACAAGTTCATTTGCAAACTGATATTTCCAGCACAGACAAAACCAACAAGAAAATGACCAACAGTGAATCTAAGGAAACAAATAATGCACCATGAGCTGGTTTTCCACGTTTCACTTTAGACTATTCAGATAACCCATGAGTAAAAGAAAGGCCTGGTTGCTAACAGACCACAGCTCTGTTTATCATCAGTGCAGCGTTTTACGTGTCAGATGCAATTTAGACGCCATGGCAAAAGGATAGGAAAATGTGCAAAACGTTGCCAATGATACCACGAATGAGGCAGAAGAAGAACTGAGAAGGGGGTATGGGAATGCAACGCCAATTGCAAGAAACAATTCACCGGTGTGGAATTCCTCCACAGTGATGTTGGAGCAACATTGAACCTAGCATATCAATTATTTTATTTGAGGCGAGTAGGTTAATTTCCACCGGTGGTTTGGACTGCCTTCACAAAGTACAGTATGTACTGTACTGCGAATGGGATCTGCTTCCCCGCATTTCAGCACCGTGGACAGCGTCATCCCCACATTTCAGAACCATGGAGAGAGACAGGTCACTCCTCACAGACTGATGCGGAGGCTGCACCGAACTGTTGCTTCCCCATACAGACCTACCTCCTCTTCAGCCTCCTGCTTGCTTAAAAGCCAGGGAGATTTGCGTTTGAGGAAAAAAAAGAAAAGAACTGCAGTGATTCTGTGATGGATGGGTGATCATACAAACGAGCAAATGCGATGTGATTACCACACAGTCACCAGAAGTGGCGATATTATTGCTATCGGGGGCTCTCAGCCTGCAGTCTTTATAAAAACGACCATGACGAATGTAATGCCTCCAAACAAAGTGTACATATGTGGGCGTGTGCATGTCGGGGGAGTATCATGTGCGAGCCAGCGTGAGTAGCTCTGCAAGTATAACAAGCCGTAGAGCATCTGGACATGACTCATTCCCCTAATGAAAACCCATATAGTGTAATCATACGCTGTACACACACTTTTGCCGCGACAGAGACACTCGGCAGTTAATTTTAATTGCCATCTGTGGACAAATTTGTCTCCTGTTATTACTGCCTTTATCTCACTTTTAGATCGGATTTTTTCCATTAAATTCTCGTCTGTAAGGAAATTTGGAACTTTTTATCCTTTCTCTTAATGTCAACGAACTCATATAAAGGACTAACCCGGGTACAGAGTCATTGTCGCAGCAGCCGCAGCAGTTTTTTCTCTCTCCCTCTGTTTCTCTCTCTCTCTTGTCTACAGGTACACTCCAGCTTTACTCTAGCCTACACCTGTTGGAAGGACGCAGTCACGATGCCCCCTCGTGGTTTCAGCACGAATTGCTTTCCACCCCCTTCTCCCCCCTTTAGATACCCTCAAAACAAAAAGAAAGGACTACAATGCCACATTGACGCATTGTTTTTTTCCCCATCTCCTTCTTTCTTGTTAACAAAACCTCAAAAGGAGTAGGAGCGTTATTTAACGCCCCGCCTGAGGCTGTGTACAGACTGCGATGGCATCTTTAAGGTGGTGGGTTGTAGGCTGTAGCTATCATCCCACGCAATTTCCCTTTCGATGCAGTCGCTGGCCGGGTATATCAGCCATTATAGGCTAAGTGTATGTGTTTTTCACTTGATGTAATGGGCTTCCTAGCTGATAATATATTCTTTAAAAGGACTGCACGTCCATTGTAGGACTTAGACGCACAAAACCAGGTATTTCTTGAGCAAACGCTGCCATAACGCTGTATGACTGAAGTCTAATCAAAAGCAAGAAGCCAAGGGTTATTAATTAGCAGTAAAAAAGATTAAATCCACTCACCAACTCCAATTTTCTCCTCTTCTGTAGGTATCCACATATTTAATTATTTTCTCTCCGGTAGAGAAAGCCACATTATGTCGATATCGTGAGATGATGCTGCTAGAAAAAAGAGCTGAAGGCTGGAAATGATCTTGGCTGCGCTTACATACATGGGACTACATGTCTCATCCGGAATCAGTATCCTGTTATTTGTTTGTACAGGGAGGGATGAGGGACCATCAAAGCCTTAATTTCTCTGCTCTTTTATGTCCCGGCGTGTGTCTCCAGTCTGATGCAGTCTCCGTGTCCACCTAAATGTAACGCGCGCACAGGCGCGTGCGCACTCACACGGTGAGCGGTTTTTCGTTCTCCACAAAGGTCTTATTACAGCCGCATTTTCACTGGGTTTCTTATCCTCGAAGCAGATTTATCTCAAATTCTTTGTGTTTCTCTTCCTTCGTTGTTTCAAGCCGGTCGCGCGCAAGTCCAACTGATCTTCAGCAGGCTGCGCCGAGACAGCGTGAACTGGCTGGATCGTTTTGGTAATTAGCCTGAATTAAGTCCCAATATTATTCACTGGTCAGGGCTGCCAAGCTGGTGCAAGAAAATACTGAGAAAACCGCAATATATCATAAGCTGCGCCATCTTCATGGTCGTCACATGACTTGTTTTGTCAACACTGATGTGTCAAGCATTTGCAAATTTATGCGCCTCCTCTTTTTCTTTCTCCATGCCACTTCCACCCATCACTTACTCAAACTGCTCCTTGTCCTGCCGGGATGCTGGCTGGCTGCCTGTCTTTGTTCACTGGGTGTGTTACTTAGGTGTCTGTTGACCATAAAGTAGCTCCCGGTGTTACACATCAGGGCAGACGACCATGTGGGGGAAACACCTCCTGGTTGAGTCATTTCCAAGAAGCAGACCCACTATACCGGCGGTGCTTTGTCATAGTGCAGTCATGCCCCCCACACAAATGAGATACAACTCATTTCTACTGCCAGTTTTCAAGTTTGAGTTTGAATGATGCCTTTGGCAAGCTGGATTTCTCATTAAACCTACATCACATCACTGTTGCTGGTCTTATACAAGACCTTCTCATAAAATAAATGATGAAACCTGAAATATTGGCTGCCATGACTGTTCCATCAGTGATTCATCACACCTTTAAAAAAAAGGTGTGGTTTGAAAGTTATCCTTTGGCTTAAAATATCCCAATATTCTTTTTATCCAAATTGAGTTTTCTTCATAGGGGATAACTGTAAATACATTTTCTTGGGATTGAAGGATTATATTTATTATCCACACATAGAATACAGTTTTGCTCTCCTCCACACAAAACAGTCGTCATTAATTATTTATATTTATTTCTTATCTTGTGGACTGAAAAGTCTTGTTGAAATGTTTATTGTTTTAATGAATGTCTTTAAGTTTTTATTTTCATTTTAGACATGATGCATTCAACCTCAAGCATGCTGTGCCAACTGTTGATCATGGTGATTGGAGCCTCATGTTGAGGGGCTTTTCTGATGCCATTGCATGTGCGAAAATAGTGCAGCAAGAGGATGAATCCTCAGTATAAAACCACCTGCTATACTTTAAACTTGGAAACATTTTGTTGTTCAAACAGGACACCGATCCCACACACATCGGAACTGGTTGTTGAAGAGGTGAAATAGACTATTAAACTTTTTGAATGGCCTTTCTAAAGTGCTGACCTCAATTGAACTCACTTAACCTCACCCAGAGCCCCCTGTGAAGGAGGGAGAGTAGAATTCATACAGTGCAGAAGATCTTTGCACAAGCTAGGAGGCATTGTTCCTAGCATGAAGAATACCAAAATGATATGGAGGAACCCAACTTAGCAAGCATTAGTAGCCAAATCAAACAGCTCAAACCTCAAGCAATGATATGGGAATGTACCAAAGACGTGTCTACTTTAGAGATTCTGCAAATTTTTCCAGCTCAAGTAAATCACACTAAACAAAGTGTTATATGTAAGCAGAGACTCTGTTGATTACAAAGAAAGTAATGTGGTTTTCTTTTAGGATATGACCATTTACATTTTCTACTGTTCAAGTCTAATTTATTCTAACACACATCTTAATTCTGACACCTCTGTAGTAATCTCACATGTCTCAGCTTTCTTTCAAGGTGAAGACTTTTCATACAGTCCTTGAAGATGTAAATATATAATTTATTTTAGGTGTATGATTATAGGCAGGAGGCATTGTCAAGAAGAGGTTAAATAATTTCAATTCTGCCATGAAGAGTGGTCAAATGTGGTAGGGCAGGTTGTTCAGTAGAGCAAAAGCTGGAGGTTTAATCCCACTCCCACCCGGTCAGTTGTCATGTCATTGGGCTAGACACTTTACCCTCCTTGCCTCCGGTGTTGGCACCACTGGTAAAAACTCAATTGTAAGTTGCTTTGGATAAAAGCATCAGCTAAATGACTGTAATGTAATGTACTGGTGGAACCAATATCAAAACAGGAGGTGCTGAAGGCATCCCTAGCCAAAAGTGAATAAGATACACGGACAAGCAAAATACTTTGATTCCCACATTGTTTTTTGTTTGTTCTTCTCTCTTTTATATTCATTGTTCCAAAGAAAAAAAAAATATTGTAAGAAATTATGTTCATTTTTGCCATTCAGTGTCATGATTATTTCATGAGGACAAAAAAATCCCACCAGAAGTGAATATGAGGCAAGTTTAGTTAAGACATGTGCACAGTGTCATAGAGTGAGTCACCACTGTTAAACTGTTGTATGGGCTAATGAATTATTAAACTAGAAAGGCCCCTACTAATGTTACAAATGCAGGCGAGGTGATCATAAGAGTTAATTTAAATCAATACAGAAAAATATTCATCAACTACAATTTAATACCTAACATGTAGCCCTGAAAAATGTCAAATTTTTTACATAACAAAGCAGAGAGACAACACACAGTCAGGAGTTTAACATTTAAACCATTTCTCACCCAGAAACCTATTGCATCGCTCACAGAAAACACACAAGTGCTTCATATGTACACTCACATGTGAAAACATTCCAAAAGCACATGTTTGCGACCTTATGAGAAATTCATGTGGTTTTCCTGTAAGGCCATAGTATCTTCACAATATTATTTCCAATAAAATGATCTTGTCCCTAAGACATGGAAGGAAAACAGGATGATCTTGCAAACATTGAATATTTAGTGAGTTTGATGTAGTGTGGGAGGGAGGGCAGCATTCAGCTGGGTAATTTCTCTCCAGCATGGCGACGCTGTGACTGACTCCCATCTGTCTATTACTTCAAGTGGAACATTGTGGGCGGTGTTCCAATCACAAACATAAAGCAAGACGAGAATGGGGCGTTTCATAAGCTAAATATGCATCCCAGATAATAAACTTTTTTTTTTTACATAACAATGTGGAAGCTTCCATCATTCCTGACATAAATGTTTTGAAGGGAAACGGCTGATTGCAAATGTTTAGAAAAGTGTACGTTGGAGCATCACTTTCAGGAAACATTTACTCTTTAACTGCTGTCGCTACGTTGATCATGGTTGATCATTTCAGCTCTTCCAAAGTACAGTAAGTGAGAGCGCTGCTTTCAAAGCGACGATTTCTTTACACATTTCAGGAAAAAAAAGAGTACTCAAATAATTTTTGTATGGCCTCTCATTTTTAGGAGACTTATCTGAAGTTAATGTGCTTGCAATTACCTTTCTTACAATTCATCAGTAAGGGCCTTAAGTTAATTTTTGTGGTGTACATTTGCAATGAAAACTCATCAGCTGTGCTCAACAACTGTAACAAGTATGCTACTATATGGAAAATCCTTTCACAGGATCCATCATGGATGCCATCATTCAACTAATCATTCAATCTGCTGATTTCTTTTCAACCACAAACACCCAAGAGTTCAGCTCCTTGTGTAATCATTTCTACATCTCACTTTAAATCACATACTTACCAAAAATAGATTTACCCTTTTGACTGAAAAAAAACATATAACAAACAGTTTCACACACAAATAGAGTCAGAAGCAACTGAATGTTGAATTTATTCCTATGGGGAATGGGGCAAAAACATGCACATGTTCTCTGTTACACACTTCATTGCACAGCCGTTTCAGTCCTCACACCGTCAGTTACTGCAGGAACTTCAAGGTCAAACAGCTTAATTTCAGCTGATTTTTGACATTCTGCAGAGAGAGGCATGTAAATACTCCTGTGTACTGGAGTATTTATGCAGGGCAAGGCAGAGGGCATGGAGCTTTAGACATGAGACCGGCCTGTAACTATTTTCTTACTGATTTGCAGGTACAGTAATCTAATGGGATGTTTTTGTGTCAACTACACCTTATAGGTGCAGCATGAAATAAAATCAGAAAAACTGTATATATTATACATTTATATTTCTGTGCTCGCCATTTGAAACCTTATTTTTGTCCATAACTCCGTTTATACTGTAATCAAACATGGCCCATATGTGATCTTTTTGCCCTCAAGTGACACAGATTAAATATTTTTTGCCAGTGTAAACAGTCAGATCACTTCAAATCGGATCTTTTCACATCAGATTCAGGCCACTTCAGCAGGCAGTCCAAATCTGATCCGTATCCAATCTTTTCAAATGCAACCACACATTTACTGGACTCACTCATCAGATGGATTGATCAATTTGAGATTGCATGTGTCAGAATGTGTTCAGCTAAATGAAGACAAAACTGGAGTCATAGTATTTCGAGCCAAGAAAGAAAGATTAAAAGTCAGCTTCAGACAGCTAAGTTAGAAACCACCAACGGAGCCAGAAACCTGGGTGTGGTCCTGGAGTCAGACCTGAACTTCAGCAGTCACATTAAAACAGTTGTGAAATTGTCTTATTATCACTTCAAGAAGCGTTTAGTTTTTATGCATCTCCCATGTGGAACAGGTCTGCTGAAACTCTCAGCAGTTTTAAATCAAGGTTAAAAAAATCAGGTTCAGTTTTCTATTTGCTGCCTTCTTGCATTTATCCTACCTTCTTTTTTGTTTGTTTTTAATAAACACTACTCTAAAAAAGTTTGGGATATTTCCCTTTTTGTATGATATCTGAACGAACCTAAAATGCATAATAACCTTTATTCATTAACTTCACTATCTTTATACTTTTAAAAGCACACATAAAGCTGTTCAATGTTTGATTACTTATGTTATGCTGATCATGACAGCGTGAATTACCACAAAAAAATCTCAAAAGGTGTCTGAACCTTGAACTGCTCACTACATGTTCTGGTTGAATCACACGTTGCTCCTAAACAGTCCTCTTTATCACAGTTGACATTTAGACATCATCAGACTGAGACATCTCACACGATGAGTTATGAAGATGTCATGCCTTATTTTGTGGTACACCCAGTTTTTTTTCTTCTACAGATTGTATGAAATACTAGAAATGCAATATTCTAGTTACATGTCCTACATTTGTGATGTATCAGTTGCATGAACATTTTATGTGTTCTGTAAATTTCACCTGAAAGCAGGAGATCCCTCACTTTTTGGCTAGTGTACTCCTTGCTTAATCTGCACCCACTGCGATGCTTTTAATACTTTAAGGTACCTTGAGTCATCTTGTATATAAAACATACTACACAAATAAACAGTTGGTAATTTTAACACATTGCACCTTGAATATTCGTGTCTCATTTGATTGCTGTTTTTCTTTTAACTGCCAAATATGTTGCCTCTGTACGAAGACTAACATGTAAGCATTAGCTAAAAAAAAATAAAAAAGAGTATTAGTCACCTTTCATTAAAGAAGCACACAGAAATCAAAGCTTGACCCTTTATTTATAGTAAAAATACTTTAGATACATACAACCTGTACATAAACCATTTCAACTCAAAATAGATGTCTCCTAATGGAAAAAAGTAAAAGAAACGATTTTAGATACAAGGCAAAAACGTGAGAAAAATCATGACGTTTGGACTGCGCCAGGCATTTGCTTTTTACAATGAAAAGTCAAACTTTCCAGCAGACACGAAATTGAAATATTTTTGCTGAATTTCACCAATCCCATTCTTTCAATGTAGCGAGACTCCAAAAGACACATCTTGTGCCATCAGTCCCATAAGAATCAGTCAAATCTTGTTTTTCAAACAAAACTCCAAGCTGGATGTTAAATGAACTGGACCTGTGCTGTTAACACAAAAACCTGCTTCTTCTTTATTCCGTTTTTGATTTTTATTCTTTTTTTTAATGAAAAAAAAAAGGAAGTCATTATATAATCCAGGGTATAAGCAAAATATAAAAAGCTCCTCTGGCTGTCCTTCTGACATTTAGCATGTATCAATTGTTTATTACAGTGTCCACACCCGCACAGAGCACCAAGCTGATTGAGTTTCTCTATTTACATACTGAAATCAGAAGCCGATGCTCACGGATGACACTGCTTTGATGTGACCTTTTGGTGGAAATTTATGGAGAAAGTAAAATCTTATGGTGGGCTTTGAAGCTTAATGAATCACTAGAAACAAGTTTGTGCATTACCTTAGCTGCCTAATTTGATCATTCTTTACTTTTTGGTGAGTATGTGGCGCAGTCTTCCCATGTTCAAGTTTGTGAGAGTGCTGAATCCTCTGCTGCACCATTACAGACTCTGAGCCCTGCAATGGGAGCTGCTTCTCCAACAAAAACTAATTTGTGACCAAACTGAGATCTATAAAGTGAGTGAATCAATATCAAATGAAGGCGCTCATTAAAGAGCGAAAGAGCTTTTCTTTCACCACATCTACACAATGATCATTTCACTCATCATCAAATCAAACATTTTTCAATAAAATTATAATACAATCATTTTTGTCCAACACTCTTAAAGTCAATTTGTGTGCATTGGTTTTTTTTCCCCCTCTCTTGATATAGGCTACCTTGGTCTTTCTCACTCTTATCAGTAAGTGTTCATACACCTACAGCTTCAAACTGGCAGTGTTCCAAGTTATCTCCCACATCATCTGCTGATATCATCCTCTTTTCAGGCCCGCCTCTCTGCAGCTCAAATGTTTGTGAGGCAAAAGTCCTGACATGTCTGGATCTCCAGTCGTAGACGCTGACGGCCCCCCTTCACTCGTTCAGGGATAAGATGATGTCATCTTCAAGGTCAGAGTTGTCCGAGCTGTCTGTTTGTGCAATAGACAAATACAGATTCAGAAATGAAGGAATATGGATTTTCTGCTGAGTAGGTCAGTGGGTAAGGAGTCAAAGAGGCAAAGTGGCAAAAACAAACACAACTTTACATCCAGTTGCTTCACTCCCAATAAAGTTTGTTTTCTCAGTAAGTTTCTGGAAATAAACTGATGCAGCAGCTTATGACATTCGTGGAGAATATTTTCTTAAAACTGATCGGACAAGCATGAAAACAGAGAAAAATTACTATTTTCCCTACATCATCTACTAAAGATGCCATTTCTCATATATCCTCATGGGGGGTAAGAGAAATCCCTTTTCTATACCCCCATAAACCAATAATGCAAATTCAGGGTTTTTGCTGGACCCTATTCCAGCATCTATAAAGAGAAAATGTGAGGTACACCCTGGACAGCGCCAACACAGACAGACAAACAACCGCTCAAACACACACTCCCAGGGAAAATTGAGAAAATCCAATTTCTACCAGAGCGAACGAATGCATGCATAGAGAGAATATGCAAACTCCATAGAGAAAGATTTGCCATGAGAACCTTCCTGCTGTTAGGGGACGATGCTAACCACCACATAGCCAGGTCGCTCTCTTTGACAGGCTTGCTTATAAATAGTTGTACCTCCACCCTTACAGTTAAATTTGTAAGGGGCATTATGGAGAGATTTTTTTATTTTATTCAATGATAGTCTGGCTCCTTAGAAGGAGATACGAAGAGTGGCTTGAGAGAATAGCATTGATTTCTATGTCAGGCAGAGAACAAATAAAAATTCTACAGGTTTAAAAAGAAAAAGAAAAAAGCACTGAAGAAACCAAACATTTTCAAAACTTTTTAAAAACCGGTTGGCATCCTTCAGTCCTCACCATTGTCGCCATCCAGATCAACATCATCATTGTCAGAGTCATCCTCATCATTGTCATCCTCATCCTCGTCATCGTCATCATCGCCAGCATCAGCATCGTCTTCGAGAAGATGCGCAACCTCCTCGTCAGAAGGAGATAATTCATCGTTCCCGTCGTCCTCATCTTCGTCATCCTCATCCTCACCGCCATTCTCGTTCTCCAGCTCTGCGATGAGAGGATCTGTATCAACGTCATCATCTGAATCATCGTCGTCGTCGTCATCTTCCTCCTGATCGTCATCCTCCTGCAACGCAGAAAAACAAAAAAATATGACTCAGCATGAAGGCGTCAAAAAAACAGCTCAAGAAATTCAGATCAAAAAGGGAAAAAGTTAGAACCTGATCCTCCTCATCCTCCTCCTCTTCCTCTGCAAGTCTCTGCCGGCCAACTTCGTAAAGTCGGCACACTGTGTCGGTGTTGACCGAGTCTTGATTCTACAGGACAGAAAAAGAGCCATCGTGAATTTGAAGGGAAGTTGTTGAACTTCTTGTACAGAAAATGCTAAACGAGTTATGTACCTCGATCACGGCGAGGTAGCAGTCTTTTGTATCTGTGCAAAGGTCAAATATATTCCTCTTCACATCAATGGTGGCTGTAAAATGGAAAGTAAGAGTCAGAAAATCTAAGCTAATCTAATTACAAAAAATAAAAATTCCTAAATGAAGAAAAAACATTTTGGGAAAAAATACATCAATTGAGATAATTTGAAAGCAATAATATGTACCGATGGGTTTATAGTCTGTGGCATTAAACGTCCTGAACGATGAACCAAATGGACTCTTCATCTGCATGTCCATCATGTCGTCCTCATCATCCGCCTGCAGCATCGCTACAAAAACAAAGAGCCACATAGAAACAGACTGAGATCATCATAACTGAGTGCAGCAGGCTGGTGAGCTGCAGTTCTGGCTTCTGCGTGGCTCAAACAGTCGTGCGGGCAGCTCCATTACTCCATGGCTCTGTCTGTGAGGTGCCATGAACAAGCTGGTTTTTTCCTGTTGCCAATTCAACATGGAGCCCTCTGCCCATATGGCTCTGACTGACTCTGTGGCATCAAGTGTGCGCGCACAAGCACTTTCTTCGACAGGCTCTGTTCACACCTCTCTCCCAATACACACATGCTCACTTAGGTTCGTAATTACCAGCCTTTCATTCAAACATCTTTCACACACTTGGACTGACTGCAAATTGAGCTGTAGGCTTGCTGCCAAGTGCGCTGCTCCCCATCGTTGCAACGATTGTGGGTTTACCTCCGTAGATGACTGTGCCACTGTTGTTGAAAACTATTCTGCACTGGTCCAGAGCGGGAACTGTGTGGAGGAGGTGGAAGGTGCGGAGATCCCACTGAAGCACACCGTTAAGTCCCATGACATTTTCTGTCGTTTGTATTCGCTACGAGTTTATCTATTTAATAATAAAACATCCTGGCTAATAAATACGTTATATAAATATTCAAATGTTTAGTAAAAACATCTCACCCTTTCTAATATTAATTTTCACTCTTAAGATTGAAAAAATACATGAATGCAGACATTTGATTAAGAAAAAAGGCCATAAGGCCATTTTTTTGAGGGAGGAAAAACACCACTGCGCTTTATTCATGCGTGTTATCATGAAAAAAAAAAATCTAATAATTTGCTTAAAGGATACGATTTCTGTGTTTATGATGACTTCTAGGCCATTGGGATGAAATACACCGCTGATGTTCATGTTGAATTTGTCAAACTTGTGGATGGCCTGAGCTGTGCGCACGTCCCACAGCACGCCGTCGTTCAGGACAAGGTCGTCTGTTGGGTTGAAGGTGGCACAGTTCCTCTTGTAGTTGTTTGCCAAGTCTGGGTTGTTGAGGGTCAGAGTAACCTGACCTGTCTGGATGTCATAAATCTGTCGGGGGAGAGGAGGTGGAGATAAAGCAGAGAGAGAACATTCAACTGCATGTTTTTCAACATTTTAATATTTCATATTAAGTTTTTTATTTTTATTTTAAAAGTTACTGTACGTACACGTGCTACATGTTCCTTAGTCCCAATGACACGGTCTTGTGAAAGTTTACTGAATTCCACATAATGGTCGCCCAGAAAGGAATGCCTGAATACGACAAAAGCAAGATTTCAACATTCACTCTCGAACAAGGTGCTGGTATGAAATGCAAGCAGAGCACTTTAACTCGTGTAACAGAATGAAAACACAGCAGATTCCAAGGATTTCATTATTCAAGTTGAACCATTTGGATGAATGCACCCAAGTGCATGTGTCACATGGACTGAAAACTGCAGCCCTGAGGCTGTTAGTGTGCATAATTGAACAACATGGCATCTCCCTTTGTCAGCTCCATCTAAAAGAATACAGCTGCTGTGCTATTGACCATCTTAACAGATCAAAGAGGGTCGAAACATGCAAATAAATTATTTTTACTGTAATCAAAGGAAGTTCTTAATAAAACTTTTTTTTTACATCAAGTTACATTTTTAAAAAGCATTTTTAAGTGACTGGCAACAATATGAGTTCAGGGTTTTGTTAAAACATCACTCACTTCATGATGAACACGGATTTCATGCCCCACAGTGCAGACAGAGGGTAACTCCAAGAAGCTGACGTTAAAAGCAGAGAACCATCCTAAAAATATAAAAAATGATTGTCAGATAACCCCTGATAGAGATGTAAAATTACTGTTGATGATCAGTTTTCAAAACATAGTGACAAAACTCTTATTTTTTACTTTGTCACCCACACTGAAATATTCGGACTCTGCCATTAAATAAGTATGATTTACTTTAAAAAAAGCATCACTTAGAAATAAGCTGTCTTCTTGAATAAAAAAAAAAGATATATATGGTGAAGATTTAAAGTCACTTCATCATACTTGTAAGATACACATTGAACAAACCTAATAAAGTAAAGCGGTACTGTTCTTTTAACTTTCCTCCCTAAGATGAACAGTGTACAGAGTTGATTCTGCACAGTGAAAGTAAAACATCCAAGCTCACAAAAAGCACAATATAATCCACAACACTTCCTCTACTGACCCGTGAAGGCTCCAAGTGAGTGATTGCTGAACTGTGACAGCTATAGCTGGCTTCCTCCTGGCCTGTAAACACATTGTAGAGCTTCAGCTGCCCCGTGCACGTCCCAAGCATCAGAAAGCGCTCACGAGCTGAGAAGGCACAACACATGAATCCGCTCTCATCCTCATCTGCTTCCCTGAACACGGAAATGGGACGGAATCTGGACAAAGAAAAGTATAATAATAATGTGAAGAAAAGGCTGCGGAGGCTGATCGGGAAGCAAACATTGTTGGCACAAAGCTGCCTACCTGCTGAAAATCAGGTGTCTGTCAAAGCATCCTCCATCTACACCTCCATATTTTGGATATATGACTCTCCGTGTGTGTCGGGATGTGAAATTGATGGGCGCCTGGCGTCTCTGTTTGGGCTCGGGACATTGATGGGGTGTGAAAAGAGAGAAAGGCGGACAGGTAGCGACGGGGTTTTTACAGCGTGCGTGCTGCTCCCTCAGGTACTCTGTGATGATGCTGTCTAATGCCGGCGGCGAAGGCAAGTGTCTGTCAAACTGCTTCTTCATGGCTGGACTCTGGCTGAAGGCACCGTGGTCAGACTTCTGTCGCAGCACTCTGGGTTTCTTGCAGCTCACTGTTGTGCATGCCGTTTGCCGGTCACGAGAGAAAATGATGCGTCCGATCAGTGGAGAGCCACTGTTACAGTGCGGGACAGAAGTAGAGGGGAAAGCGTTAGAAGCGGGCCCGGGCAGCTGTGAGGTGGAAGGGCGAGCTGGTGGATGGCTGGATGAGGGGGCGGATGGATGGGAGGGATGGTTTCCAAGTCTTGACCCAACACCGTTTGCCAGCCGTGGGGTGCGGGGCAGCGTAGCAACGGGAGAGGCGGATGGGGGAGGAGCGACAGGAGGGAAAGTAGTAGATGAATGAGAACAATGTGATAAACACGCCATAGGGAGATCCGCCTCTTTGGTCAGCGTGGTCGCTGTGTCATGAAGGCCTTTGGCCACAAGGTGGTTTCTGATAAGCAGCAGCAGCTCCTTCTCAGGGAAGGTGATTCTGGACTGAGCGACCACGCTGGCCCTTTGCAGCCAGGCCAGAGACACGTCTGTACCGATCAGCAACGGTTTCCCCGAGATCCTTTCTATCAGCTCGGCTGCAAATTTGCAGAACTTGACGTGTTCGCTGCGTTTGTCCTGGAGCACAGGCTCCTTCATGAGCTGCTGGATGTGTCCGCTGCTGAACAAAGGCAGCTTGCTGATGATCTGTCTGACCGTGCTGGAGCGGGACAGGCCCACCAGAGCTTTACAAGCCAGAGCTCGGATCTGATCAGCATCCGTAATGGGCATCTTCACAGTCAGGAGGGAGAGTAGCACCTAGAGGATGGACGGAGGAGTTAGAAACCCTGATTTACAAATTACAAACATTAACTTTTCAAATTAGGATTGTTTCCCAGTGAATGAATGATAGGAAGTGGGAGAGACAATATTGAAGGTTTACAGAGTAAATTTTTAGCCAACAAGCATTTAACTTCCACTATCCACAGTCAAACCACAGAAAACATGAGCCACAAGCTCAACTTCAGATTCCCGGAATAATATGTTTTAAAAGAGGCAATAAAGTGAACAGACAGGAAAAAAATGGGTTTGACGTTCTAACTCTACCTTGATGCCATTATTGGACTGCACGACGTTCCACATCTTGGTGAGCACGCTCTCATTGGCTTTGGTCTGCTGTGGCAGGCGGCGACGGGGGGTGCCGGCGATAAACTTGCCGATACTGGATATACGTTTGTCTGGTGCGCAAACGCAGTTGATGACAACCTGCAGAGCTGATTTCTGAATTTCAGCATCATTCACAAACACCTCTCCCTCAGCCACTGCCAGGACTATACTCATGCCTGTGGGCAGAGGGAAAAAAGAAAGCCGGAAAAATGTAAACCTCTCACCTCTCAGCTGAACAGGAAACATGTTTTTAATTCAAATCTGAATCTGCTGCATTTACTGGGTAAACATACATCTTGGTTTTATTGTGCTTCATACAAATACATCAACTTTATAATTTACTTACTGATCATCAAAACCATTATCCTATTTTGAAAGATGGATGTTAACTAAAACGTCTGGCATCACCTACCAACAGTGGACACAGCAGATCCTCCCTCATCGAGCACAGAAACAGCCTCAGACAACAGCAGTTGGGTTTTTGGAACAACTGTGAGGATACTAAGGATGTCAAGGGCGTAACGCACAGTGTCGCTCCTGCAGGAACAGAAAACACACATCATCAGCTCACAATTCTACTGAAAACTCAACATGTACAGTTGAGTTGATTACTGTGAAACCATCTAAAAGAAAAAGCTGTAAGATCATCTAAAAGCATGATGCCTTGTCAGTACCTGCCATAGTAGGTTCTCCAGTCACAAGCGATAGAGATGAGTTGCAGGAGGAGCTGGACACAGGACAGTTTGTGAAAGACCTCGGCTGGTTCCCAGTACAGTCGAAGTGGACCGTACTCTATCAGAAACTCCATCATTTCCACCACCTGCTCGCGGCTGTAGCTGACCGCCTGCAGGGTGAGACGACACCAAAAAGGTCACGACAAGAACACAAGACAAAACATATCAAATTAGATTTCTCGTGATAATTTCCACTAATGACCATTTCCCTTTTTCTTTCTCGTCCGTGTACCTTGTAATACGGCTGTGAGTGAATGGGGGCACCTCCCTCCGTGCGCTGCAGAGACTGCTTCACCTGCTCCACCTTGATTGCCAGATGGGCCTCAAAGTACCTACGCAGAGCCATGCAGGTGTGCTTGGCTGTTTGCCTGCTGGAGAAAATCTCATCATCACTCAGCAGCGCTCCTTGATCCTCGGGGTTCAGGATCTCCAAAGTGCTAATCTGAAAAGAAAAAGAAAAAAAAATCAGCTCATTTCAAAGATTAATGCGCCAAGTTGTCTTACACGTTAGGATCTGACAGTGTGCTGACTGCTCTGTTGTTTTTCTTTTAGTATTTCCTGAGTGATACAGATGGTTAGATTTACACAGCCACCGTGAAGAACGCTTGCTCGTCTTACCAGGTTGACGAGACGTCGGAGCCCGTCCTGCTTGTCGAAAAGCTCCAGGACGGCACGGAAGGAGAAGGAGATGGAGAAGAACATGGTGGCGTGGCAGCAGCCGGAGGCGTGGGAGCATTCCAGCAGCCACAGTGTGTAACCAACCACATCTGACAGCACAGAGTGCGGCAGCATGCACACCTTGACAGGAGAAGACACAACCAGTGAGATGCGATAGTGAACTGCTACCAGACATGTGATAAAAATAACAATTAAAAGTTACATTTCTAAAATAATACCTCAATGTCATTATCAAAATAAGACTAGGAAGTGATCACAGCCTATAATTATTTGTTTCTTTAAGGCAGAGAAAGAAAACATCCCAAATAATTTTCTGCCAAGTTTTAGCTAAACTTAGATAATTCATCACCACTTGTACAAATCACATAAAGCTGCCAACAAAATCTTTGCAAAACTTTGGTAATATAATTCATTTGTACCCTTTCCATGGCATCCTGGTTATAGGCGAGGTAATAGAGGCACAGTGACACCCCAGTGGCAGCCATTGACGGCCTGGGGATCTCCAGCAACTTCTGAACTCCTCCATGAGCGACAAACTCCGCAGCAAACTTCTTGTGCAGCAGCAGTGATGCAAGATACTGCGATAAAGAAAAGACACGAGGCTCAGGACCGTGTTTCTGTTTCTCAGCACTGTACAGGGTCAAATGCGGGAGCCTTACCTTCAGAGCCTCAAATGTGAGCTGTACGTCATTGGTCTGCTTTAAATCCATATAATGCATGAGTAGCTCACGAGCTCCCATCTGCATGAACACTGCCAGAAGCTATAGGACAGATGCATAAATTATGTTGATTTGACTTCTTTTTGCTGGAATTTCTTTTTTCCAAGATTCAATAAAAAGCTTTTTCCTCCTTAGTAGATTTCTTTATAAAATTCAACTACACAAGTTATTCTTTAAAACTAGCTTCACAGAGAATTGTTTAATTTAGTTTATCATTATATTTATCATGGAAGGCTGACATCTGCTGGTAAGTTTGCTGGAAGACAGCTAACCACCTGACCGAGAATCATACTCTGTTTACCATCATTAAATCGTCCACTGGAAGAGGCAGACACCATTCAAGCTTTAAATGTGAAGTAAGATAATCAGAATAAACAGCTGCAGGTTCATCAACTGGTGAGAAAGTCTCATATGCTGTACAGACTAATGAATGTGGACCAACCTCCTGATACTCCCCCAGCGGTGTGAGGTACTGCAGTATGAGCCTCTGTTCGATCTCCGGGGTTAAAGGGTACAGATGATAGTTGTTGCCAATCACCCAGGGGCTCATCTCAGACCAGCTGCTGTTGGAAAGCTCACTGAAATTCCTCTCTGGCTCTGACAGAGAGAAACTCAGCTTCTGTTTTGAGGTCCTGGCCATCTCCCTCTCTGCTCTCCTTCTCATGTAGCTGCTGCCATCGGACATGCCTGGGTGTATCAGTGAACTTGGGGCAGACATGGGCTTCATCATGGTTTTAACAGCCGAGTTGGCCCGGCTACTGGTCTTGTGCGGGGAGTTGAGACGGAACGAAAGCTCGTTTTCAGGCTCGACGGACGAGAAGGGAATGTCGCCGCCTTCTTCGGGCCCTACCGCCTCTTTTTCAGCTCCGTTCCTGCCTGGTGTGAAAGGCTTCTCTTCAAAGCCTCCATCAACTGCCTCCTCGTCTAAAGGTAACAAAGGCTCACTCAGAGTCTTCCTGGGGCTTGGCCGTTTAATTTCCCTTTTGTTCTCGGCATCCTTATCCTGAAGCTCACGCAACCGATGTAGCATCAAAGGCACCTGTCATGGTAAAGGATGAAAAATAAGTTAACAAGCCCACTGCTGCTTCACAGATTGCAAGAATACAATTTCTACCAGTTGTTGTAATACTTTTATCGCTATAAATCTTAAGGTTCATGTATCAAGATATGCGAGACTGGAGAAATCCTACTAACCAAAACAGAGTTCTCTTCTCTGTAGTTAGCGGCTATATCCTGGTTCTCCATTGCACCCGCCAGCAGGCCTGTGGCATAGATTCTGAGAGGCTGTTCAGCCTCTTGAGCCCACTTAAACAACCTTTCAACGATGCCCTCCTGAGGAAAGCAAACGTAGAAGTGATGAAAAAAATATTGAAAAAAAAAAAGAGTACATTTAATTAGATGATTTGATACTTTACAGAGTGCTTTAAAGTGACTTAGTCACACACAAAAATACTTAAATAACATTTCTTATTATATATTTGTTCTTATTGTTGAATTTTTGTTAGTTACTATCCTATAATTTGCTACTGTTAACTTTTTTCTGTTGTACTCCTGTTAAACACACTCCATTCAGCAGATGCCTACCCAGAGAATAGTGATTTGTTCAAACATAATATATCTATTTTTGTATTTCTGTCAATCTTTGCATATTTACATATCTCAAACTACAGTTCTATGAATCCCTACTGCATTTTGTGCATAAAATTTTTACAATATTAGCTTAAAATAATAATCTTGTCACCGCTTATCCATCTACATTCACGGAACTGGTTAAAGAGTAACTAACTTGCTGGCTGGATTGTGATCGCACAAACAACAAAGATATTTTTAGACAAGTGAGGAGCTTTCAAAATGGATGTTTTGCAAATTTTATTATAACAACTTTTTGACTTTTTGAGTATTGCACATTTTCTTTTGGTACCTACATTGCTACCAGTAGCTATAATACAACAGGGATCTTGAGTTTCATCATACCACTTATAGTACTTTATTACTAAAAGAACACCACAGGCTAAAAAAAACGCTTGAAAAACAGAGTAAAGTTGAAATTAACATACTTTTTCTTGAAAGACCACGGCAGTCTCCAATCCAGGCATGATGTTCTGCAGCAGGCGACAGGCTGCTGCGTTCAGGGAAAATTCTCTGCTGGTCATCACATAGCTGTTCACTAGCTACAAAGGAAAGATTGATCTTTGGTAACCGTTTTCTGGGTAAACCTTTAGTAGATGTTATTCATCATGGAGGAAACAGCATAAAATATGTATATCTGCTCTTACTGTATTCATGAAGTCGTCATTTTTAAAGAGGATCTTCAAGAGGTGCCCTAACACACATTCTGGATCAGCTCTCCCTGGTGGACAAGATGGAAAAGTGACAAATATTTAAAAATCAGTGGTGGACTTGCAAATACGTAATATACTGTTCCTTTTTCCATACCAGGATGTCGATCATCAAAAGGGTCAGGGTCTGCTTTATGGTACTCCTCCGTCTCCTTTTCAACAAGCTCTGAGATTCTGAAAGTTACAAACACATTTAATCCTCTTTAATTCATCATTACTTCATCCAAACACACCCTTATGTGTAAGAAGCTCGGCTACTTACTTTGTGAGGATGCTAACCAGCTCATGTGTGCTGCCTTGCTGCTCCCTCTCCCACTGCTCCAGCAGACCAGTCAGCTCTGCCTTTGAGTCCACACTGGCAGATGCTGATGCCATGGTGCAGCCTGTCAATAAGGAATTAGGAATTAAACACATAACATTGTTTGTGTGTTCTTCACAAAGAACTCACCCTGCACCAGGAACTAGAAATAAAGGTGTTTAGTGCTGATCCAATTTTTAAACAAAATATGCAAACAAGTATGTGATTATATCAGTCGGGTGATGCAATAAACAAAAGACAGGCACTAATCAAAAGTAGAAAAAAATCCTTCTTAATAGAAAATCCCTGAATGAAAAAGCTTCGTTTTATCCTAAGGAACCATCTTATCCCTCTGCCATTAACATGGACTGGGCAGTTTCGTTTTCATGCTTCTTATAGAAATTTGTATTTGGTCGATTATCAATGAGGATCTTCCAAACACTTTCCCTTATCTCTGTGGAAAAGTGTAATCATTCAGTCCATCTAGACTCTCAAAACAAGAGTGAGTAGCAGCAGGGAAATATTTCTGGGAATTCTGGCAATTTTTTAAGGGCACTTTGATAAACATTCAAATCATGAGTAACTCCTTGTTTTAAAGGGTGACTAATCAGGCTGTCCAATGAGTTTGGATTAAAATAATGAAAGTATTCAAAAACAAAACAATTATGTAAATGGGAATGACACAATCTTCAGGTTGAAAAAAACAAACAGCTTTGTCTGCTGATGATATATTTCTGATTACAGTGGCTTCCAAAACAGGAAGAAAGAAGGCAGGAAGAAGTTTGAAAGCCACAGATTGTTTAAAAAGGGTAGCACTATCACGTTACTCCCACCAGAACCTTCTGCACACTGAAATGTCTTTCTTCCAGTTTCTGAAGATTCCTAAAATAAAAAGAACAGCTTTTTTGCTGTCAGCTCCTGTCTCATGAAAGCAGCTCACAGCTCTAAAAATTTGGCAAAAACTTTGGCAGCTGTGGGAGCTAAATTTATACACCGAACTTGTAATTGTCCCATAAGCAACTTTTTTTCTCTCCCCGGCACCTTTTTACATTTCCTCTTTATCCTCCCTTCCTGCACATATTTTTAAAGTAGCAAACAACTTTAATCATTATCTGCCTTTCAGTTTCCATCTCCTGCCTCAAGGCTTTCCTCAAATCCTCACCATCCCTGCCAGGAGGATGTGGATAGGAGGAGATGCATAAGCTGTTCACAATGTACTCAACAACCTCAAGGCCCATTTGTGCTACAGGAAGGCCAAATTTGAGAACGATTCAATTGAACTGAATAACAAAATACATAATTGATCAATCTGCTTTGTCCTAGCTGTTGCTACTCTTCTAGTTTATTCAATAGATGCTATACTACAATACATAAATTAACTCAGTAAACATTAATCTCTTAATAATATGAAGCTCATTACTAAGATTTTACTTTACATTTATGTCGTTTATTTAAATAATCACCTTTAAAGATTAAGGATTGGACTTACGAACTATGCAAACATCCATTTCCTTTTGGGAAAAAAATAGTGTGAGACTACTGGGCATGATGCACACAATGATCAGAGACAATGTTACAGGACAGCATCACAAGAAATACATTGAAAAAGAAAGGAGAAGCTGATTCGCTCCACAGCTTCACACACAGACACACAGACACACAGACAGAGCGTGCAGGTGCCGCTGTCCTCTGGGAAAACAACTGTCACAAGTTGTGAGCATAATAACATGTTTCTTAAATAGCTCTGAATATTTTTTCTGGTCCATAAAATGGTAACTGGCAAGCAATATATGAAGAGTTGCCTCCCCAATCTTCACGTGAAATATGACTTTTAAAAAACTTGCAGGGCATGCATCTGTAAACTCAGCTCACAGCCGCTGACTGTTGCAATGTTTGGCTAGCTATTTGGAGGCTAAATAAGGAAGCTAACCAACCTAGCTTACTAAAAACATTATTGCAGTCGCCTGTTTCGAGTTCTACTGCTGTGCATTATATTTGGTTTGAGATTTTCGTGCATGCACAATTTACTTTATGAACATTAAGTCGCATTCAGATGAACAAAACCTGTCAACACATGTGACCTAACAAGCTAGGAACATCACAGGTGAACTTAGCTACTTAGCCAAAATGCTACCCTTACCCCTTACCTCTTAGCTTCACGCAGTTCTCGACTGGTTTTCTCAAATTTGCCGAGATTTAAATCCACAGATACGAGTCACTACTTGAATTGTTGTTTGATGAATATCAATGTGTCGATGACTGTTCCATCGGCAACATCTAACCTGGTTTAATTTTAGCTTGGAGCTCACGGTTTATTATCATTATGGCGAACACCACACGTTCTCTACGTCATTTTACCAGCGACTGACCACTTTTCATGACGAAACATCTCACCAGCAAAACATTGCGAAAGTTTTTAATCAGATAAGTGCAAAGTATTACAAATATGCGGTGTAAAAGAAATCATACAAATGTAATGAGCAAATTCTGGCTTTTTATAAAAATACACGAGTTAGTGTTGGCAGAATAGCAAATGCATCTGTTTATTTATACATTACAAAAATTATTACAATAACATTGGAGATTAGAAAATGTCTTAACATATATCAGTGCACTATATTTTTATGTGGTATACATATACAAATACTACATAATCAAGAAAATGACATTGAAACTATTAGCTCCCATGTAGTTCACAAACAGAAACTCTTTCTTGTTCTTGTTTAAGAGGCTTTATCAGTTGATTGATAAAGCCGATTTTGTCAGTTCATCCCAATAAATGCTCATTCCCAGAAAAGGTTGGTAAACTTTACAAAGTGTCAATAAAAACAGTCAATACAGTCTTAAATCTGCATTTACTTAAAAAAGTGCAAGGGCAACATCAAATCTCAAAATAGAGAAATTCCCTTTTCCCTCTGATCTTTTTTGTTATACATAAAAAAAATCATTATCAACGTTCTTTGATACAATACTACCGTGTTATCATACATGATAGATATTGAAAGATTCCGCAAGTCTTTCCCTAAAAAACATCAGTTTGATGATAGCACATTTTATTTATCATTTATGAAGCCTCCACATACGAGAGAAACACCTTTGCAAGAGCACCCTAATTCTCCACCGTGACATGACACACGATGGCTTTTGAACAATGTGGTGATAAGACCGTGCCTTTAGCCTGGATGACATGGTGTCATGTTGTGGCCAGTCAACTCAAAATTCTCCATTTCAACACGTGATACATAATGTTTGAATCATTTTCACTTACTTAGCTGGTTTCACTGTTATGCATATAGTTATATTTTGTGTTTATATTACAGTCTCACATAAACTGATTAAATAAGTACACTGGACTCAAATATTAAATGGCTCGGAAAGTAAAAAGAACAAAAGTTCAATAACCAACCACTGCAGTTACATTATAGAACAGCAACAGGTGGCAGGGTAGTCATCGGCACTAACTTTGAACTCGTTTCCATAAACAAAGTAAATGTGAGATCTGTCTTTCCATGAGTAGGTGACCCTTGTAACTGGGATCAGCTCTATGATTTGACGCTGCAAACGAAAATAGCAAAGATGGGCATTATGACATGAAAACAAAGTGATCTTTTAATGAAAATAATAATGTCTTATATTGAAAACAATACAAAATGGATACCTGCTGTAGAATTCGGGATGTCTGTGAGTATTTGCCCTGGTGATCACTGACAAGGCGCTGCGAAGCCTGCACCACCGAAGGGTCTGGAAAGCCAATCAGAGGGTACACCTACAAAGAGCAATCACAGATTCACGTGTTGAATCACCGTCTAAAATTGATACATTTATTTCATCTTAATTGACTGTGAATGTAGCAAAGACATGTTGGTATGACCTCAGGCTAGTAGTCAGAGAAAGCAGCATATCAGCCGTTTCCATCCTTATCACACAGGATGCAGATGCTGTCTGTACTCTTTGCTGTTGTCACACATCTTCAGAGAGGTGAGAGCCTGCTACACTAACATGACTTATGTACACCACTGTGTTAATAAGAACATGACAGAGATGCATATGTGTCCCCACTCTGATGCTGATGAAAAATATTTTTACCATGTACTTAGAGTCTCTGAAAAGCTCCTTCCCAGAAACTGTTCGAAGGTTTTCCAGCTGAAGTCCACTCGACTGCTCCACAACATAGTCATCGGAGTTGTTCGTCCTGGAAGCATAAATTATTAATTAATTAAAGTTAATTATTTTCAAATCATAATGAACGGCTATTTATTTTGTTGGGAATTTGTGAAAGATAATGTTGGAGGAACTTTACCATTTCACAGCGAGCTTGATGTAGACCAGAAGCTGCTGTTTCCCATGACAGATTTCGCATTGCTTCGATCCTTGTCCATGACAGTGAACGCAACTGTGACAGAGACATTTTTCTGATCCTATCCATTTCTTGACATTTAACACTACTGTGTTGTTAAATTCCTCTCGCTTTATGAGAAATTTGTGTGCAATGCTCACTTGTCTCTCCCTCTGCCATTGCAGTGGTGGCATCGATCGTCTCCATGACGATAACCAGATCCGTTGCATACCCAACAAACTTTCTGTCCGTGGAAAAAAAAAGAAGAGAAAATACATAATTATATTACACTAATAAAAGTCTAGCATTGACTTCTGGGATGGGAAATACTTACATTACCGGCGCCAGCACAGTGGCTGCAAGGTTTTCGCCCCATTCCCACACAGTTGTGGCAGGGCTGTGAACAAAATCATTTCCATCAGGAGAAAAACTAAAAAGGAGTTAGAAGACCTTGTTCATTCTTCAACATATATACAGACATACCTTAACAGACGACGTGTAGGGAACCTTGATAGACTGTTTGTCTTCCACAAAAAAACTGGGCTGCTTAGCAGGAACATCCCATGGCCCTGGGGGTTGCTGGGCAAAGGCATCCACTGCCTGACCTGATCCAGATTACACAACAGATTAGAAAAAATGCTTGGGTCCCCTAAAACAGCAGACTGACAAGACTAGTCATGTCATGACACTCATCATCACAATATTCAATTTCCCTCTGGGATCAATAAAGCATTTTTTCAGTTCATTTTCATCACGACAATGCCACAACACAAAGGCCGCTCTGGAACTACAAAGCAGCCTTTTTCGCAGGTCAGAAAAAAAAAAGATAAACATGAGGAAGGATGGGGTGAAGGGTGAAAAAACAGAATGGAATAATCCACAACGCCTAATTACCTACTACACTTAATTATCTGCAATACATAATAAATCTACAACGCCTAATTGTAAGAATGATCTAAACCCTGGTTTTCCGACTCTGGATATGTGAGTAACCGATTTTGCAGCATGACACCTGTTGCTGAACAGGTTTCTGGCACAAGTTGCCTCAGCGATACAACCCAAAAATAAAGTGAACGAACCTTTGAGATACTGAAACGCCAGAGTTGAGCCTAAAGATATTTAGCTAAATCGCTAATCCTGCTTCGTGGTACAGGACTCAACCTGAAACATTTAAAAGTAGAGATGCACCGAAATTAACATTTTGCCCATTGCCAATATTATTTTGCAATGGCCAAGAACTGATATTAACTGATTTTGTGTTTTTTAAAATGTAAGCTAACAATTCTGTATAAACTGAAAGCTAACGTTAGCAGCATTAGCTTCCTGACTTAATTTGTGAATCTCTGTAGATGATGTATCAAAATGGTGGTTTTGATTGATTCTGTGAAGGCTTTTCCTCCCATTGCTTTTATATTCCAAGTATTGCATAATGCTTTTTGAGTATCTTCTTTCAACACGATGAAAAACTACAAAACCCCTCACACTGTTTCTCCTCTTCAGTTAATCACCAATCATTATACGACAACGGCACAGCTTGTTAAAGTTGTTTTGCTCAGTTTCTTTATGTTTTTCTGGTCTGCATCTGTTCTTCTAAGCATCAAGTCAACATAACACACAAATACACATAATATTATGTCCATATTAACAGAGAAGGTATGTTGTTATAAAACGAAATGCTTTAACGGATTAATTACAAGGGCAGATGAAGAGATTTGCCATGATCATAAACTGAATCAGGTATGTTTCTAATTTCATGTTTTGGTTGCATGCGTTTTGTTTATGTTTAAAATAGAGAATGCAACTGCGATAATCAACTGGTGATTTATTAAACAAACTCTAATATCCAGCAGAATATATCCTCAACTGGCCAAAACATGATCGCTGCCACTAGCTTTCTGAAATATGCCCAAAATTACTCGTCAAATACATTCATTTTGTCTTCTCTTTTTAAAGACCTTGGCTATTCTTCCTCAAAATAGTCATTTGCTGTCAGGACGTTTCAGCGGCTATTCCTAGGCAAGACCAACCTGATGGACCGCAACAAAATTCATGGAACACAAAACTTTTTGCAAAGGAACACAAACAATATAAATCTCACCGTGTCTCCTGGGGGGCTCCAACCTGGACCAAACTGTCTAAACACACATTCATTTTATCTAATAAAAAATATTGTTTAGTCTCTTATCCCAATGTATTTAGGTAGATAAAGAAAATACCGTTATGTCTTTTTGTATGCAAAGCTGAATTAAACTAAAAGAAATGGCTTTCCCACTTTCATAGCATAAACAGAAAATAAATAGAGATTTTAGCAGAAAATGCACACACCAACGGTAACTTACCGTGGTATGGCTCATGACTCCACTCTGTAGACCTCGATTCAGTAAATGTCTCCAGGCGGTACTAAAATGGAAATTTATACAGTGTTAAAGAACACTAACACTTGAACTGGCTGTTCTTAAAACATCTTCATACAAACGGAAAACTTCCTCTTACCCTGTACGTATTGAATGCCTCCATTCTGGTGATGACACCATCCTTGGCAGGTGCAGAACTGTAGCAGCATTTGCTGGAGGCAAACAGTTTGAAGGCGTCCCGGGCAGTATCTTCATCTATCGATGGGATACTAGCAGAGATGTAGTATTGTTAATACAGTCTATTGCATAATGTCATCTTAAGAAAAGAAAATACTGAATCACTGAAATAGCTTTACATTACAGACTACACTTTGCTGTACCCCTGGAAACCATGCTCAAAAGAAGTAAACAATTGTGAACCTTACTTCCAGTGGGGCTGTTCGGGTGTAGGTGCAGGTTGGGGGGCTGGGTAAGCCGGCATGGGCGGTGGCAGAAATCCCCCTACAACAGATTTAAAAGTGTTCTGTTATTGTTTCATTTTTGATCAAACAAAAATCCTAAATGTTAAGTTCTCATTCATAGAGACAAATTATTTAAACAGTCTATTATGGTATAAATTTGCTGTGGATTTAAACAAAATTGATGAAGGAAGAAAACTAAAAACATTGAGTGTAATGCAGCAAAAAAAAACAAAAACAAAAAAAACAGCCAAAATTTATGAAGGTCAATAAGCTGCGCAATACAGAGCCAGGTCTCAAACAGATGAAGCCATATCCATGCCTTTTCTAAGAATGCATTCGCATGTTTGCATGTTCACATGCTGCAGCGGCATGCAAAACTAAACCGGATGCATTTACTGCTCAAATTTTGTGGGTTGACACACTAAAATTCAACAAGAATGTTGTAGACTTCATAACCACACTAAAATTGTAATTGTTAAGCATGGGGAAGATCAGTAATGCTTTGAGGTTGTGCTGCAGCCTGTGCACGTAGAATCTTGAATGAAATGAATTAAGCAGGACACATTCTCTGAGCACAAAACGGAAAAAAGATTTTGGCAAACAATTGTTCTAACAGGTCCCAGATGGATTGGAAATGGTTGTTTTGCCAGTCAGGTCTAATCCTTCGACCCCTAAAAGGTCCAAGGGATTAAATCTTACCGTATCACCATAGTTGCTGAAGAGCTGTGCGTCAGCTTGTAAGAAGTTAAAATACAAGACATTCATCTTAATTTTGTTAATCAGGTTAAATTATTCCAGATCATATTGTTATAAGATCATCTTACTTATATTCATAGATTGCCCTTATTTGAACTTATGACCTAGAGCCACATTAGAATTTTTATTCATTTGATGAAACTGAAATACGAAATAAAAACAAGTCCCCATGTTTACTTTTTGAACTCTCCTTTATGTGTTTAAGATTGTCAAAATGTTATCAGCGTATTCCATCCAGACTAATATATCGATTCTTACATAAGCCGAGAAGTTTGTCTTGTTTCTGAGTAATGAACTAAGCACATAACCCTGCTTGTTGCCAGCAAGATGGGTACCGCTGCATAACTGTTTTTGATTCTTTGGGGTTTTGTCTGTATTTATCCTCCTAACTACACAACAACTATGTCATAGTGGCAATAATGATCCAAACATTATTTATTGGGATCCCCACAGTTTTGCCAATGTACCCATCCATCCAGCAAATGAGCTGGGTTCTGTACTTATTTTATTACACATTAAAGACAAAACAACAATAGTCATGGCACCAACTGGTGTTAAGTCCCCTGAATTTTAAATTATTGAGCTCTTACTTGGGAAGGAACCATGATTGTAACTAGAGCAAACAAAACTTACTTTATACATGCTTCAATCCTGGTCCTTAAGAGCCGCCATCCTGCAGGTTTTTCCCTGCTGAAAAACATCTGACTCAGACTCAGACCAGCTCTGCACAAGTCTGCTAATTACCAGTTGATTTGAGTCAGGTGTCTTGCAGCAGGGACACCATGAAAACCTCCAGGACACCGGCTCTCTGGACCAGGATTGAGAAACCCTGCACGAGCCTCATCTTTTCCCTCTGCTGCTTCCTAATAATCAGTACAGGCAGACTAGTCAAGCTAATCAGTAGCAGGCAGCTGGTCTGTTGCATCATTTTCCCCAACCCTTATCTTTCCTAAAAGAGTGTCACTATCTATTTAGGACTAATTACTTTCTCATTCATATAGTAGTTTCCCTCTCAAACACATCTTTTCTCTGTTTCAAATCAAAATCAAACAGCATGAAACCAATTCTTTCCTCTGAAGACGGGAAGCTGTCAAAACCATGAGTGTATATACTGAGCTGCTTTGTTATTTCTGTTAATACTTTCATCTCTTGGCATCTATAAATAATATATTCCTATATTGTATATATTTATTTTTAACAACTGTTTGGTTTAAGAAAAGTGAGATTTTCAAAGTAAAAAGCACATGGAAGAGTAAAAGTTTAAGAAAAAATGCTATTGTAAATTGGAACAACTCTGAAATAAAAAATAATGATCAAACATTATCATTGTAAAATATTAATAAACCAGTTTTATTCTATTGTTTTCTATACACATAGGATATTGTTCATCTGCATTATTTACACAATTTACGGGGCTTGGTTCCAGCTATACAGGTCTGTCTCAGAAAATTAGAATATTGTGATAAAGTTCTTTATTTCCTGTAATGCAATTAAAAAACATGAAATGTCATACATTGTGTATTCATTACAAATCAACTG